>JABCKW010000243.1:0-114496 GCA_014824385.1 Fusarium cyanostomum | reverse complement strand
TTGGCACCCTTGAAGGACGGCAGGAAACTGTGGTGGATGTTGATGATGCGGCCGGACATGGCCTCGCACAGGGTCGGCGACAGGACCTGCATGTAGCGCGCGAGAACAACAAGCTCAATCTTGTGCTGCTTGACAAGGTCAAGAACCTGCGACTCCTGCTGGGTCTTGGTGTCCTTGGTGACGGGCAGGTGGTGGAACTCGATGCCGTAGCTCTCGGCGAGGGCCTGGTAGTCGGGGTGGTTGGAGACGATGACGGGCACCTCGATGCGCAGCTGGCCCGTCTTCATGCGGAACAGCAGGTCGTTGAGGCAGTGGCCGATCTTGGAGACCATGATGAGGACGCGCATCTTGCGCTCGACGGAGCGGATGTCGTAGTCCATCTTGTACTCGGCGGCGAGCTTGTCAAAGGGCTCGGCGAGGTGCTCGGCCGACTCGGAGTCTGTTGGGCCGAAGTGGACGCGCATGAAGAAGCGCTCCGAGACGGGGTCCGAGAACTGCTGGAGGTCGAGGATGTTGTGCTCGTGCGCGGCGAAGATGCCCGTCACGGCGTGCACGATGCCCGACTTGTCGGGGCATGACAGGGTGAGGATGTGGTCATTGGCCATGTTGAAGGCAATGGAGGCGTCGAGACGAGGATCTGCGAATGGCTTCGTTGGGTGCAAGGAGGAAAGCAGTTGGAGTCGATGGAGAATCCTCGCCGATATGACTCCGACTGAGTGAGGGATCGACCCCACTGCGGGCTAACCCTCTCGGGGAGGCTCGGCAACTTCCTTGGGAGTTTTGATGGTCAAAGAAGCCTAGAAGTGTCTATAGTGTTTGCTCATTAATGTGTCTCGAGGTTGTCTCAAAGTTGTCTCGCCCTCAAAGTTGAGCATTTGGACTTGTTGCCATCATGCATCACTCGCATTGCCGTGTTATACCCAGTCCCGCAATGCTTTATGAATCTGCAGGGTAAGTGTTTTGCTGAGGGGTCAAAGTTCAGGTTAATCAAGGTTGAGTGGTGATGCCTTCACTTCCATACGGGTTGCAAGTGTAAGTTGGTGAGACGCAGCCCGAGTCGGATCGAGTAGGTGAACGTCAGACTTTGCATGCAGCTCAGCTGCAAGATGTCATGTACAATGCAAGACTAATTACTTGTTGACCGCGGCGTTCAAACTGTAACTCGTGAAGCCACGAGTACAAAAGCTGCGTGGCCAACTTGAAGTCCAGCCGACCCTCTGGCCAACCTCTTCTTTCTCTTGACACTTTTGTCTTATACGTCGCCATGAAGATAACGAGGATCCTAGCGGCGCTTGCCGCTGTCGCCTTGGGAAATGCTCTCAACCTACCCGTCTCCGACAGCAGGCTTAATGCGCTCAAGTATTTCTCCAACAGGCCTCCACCTTCTAAGCGGGAGTTTAAGATGGATCCTCTCCTTCGGTCCCGCCCTGGACATCACTCTCAACCATACTTTGTCTCCCGGCCCAGAATCAAGACCATCCACACCACCGAAGAAGAGCCTGACAAGTCCACCAATCTGAGCATTGGTGGTGCTCTCGCCAAGCCCTCCAAACATGATGGACATGACACTTCTCGAACTGGGGAGAAACAAGACTCCAAGCACCATGCCAAGCCTAGCGGCGACTCTTCAGTGCACTATTCGCACATCGAGATCCACAAGACCGTCCCTCGGCGGTTTCCACACGGCCGGAAGAAGAGGCATAGTCCTTCACTGAGGGGGCCCGATTCTGACCTATTCGACCTGATGCGGCCAGCTGATCAACTCAAAACTGCACTACCCCATGCCCCGAAGCTCGAAGAGGCCGATGTCAGCAAGTCAATCACCGTCACAGTCAAGGAGGACACAACAAAGAGCTCTGCGCTGCAGGGGCAAGACGAGAACCTGTCTTCGAAACATGGACACGGTAAAAAGACGCAAGAGAAGACGGACAAACCGGAGAGCTTCAACAGGGCAAATGGCATTGTACGAAAGGTGCGCGACAGAGACCGTGACTCTGCGCTGCCAAAGGCGGCGGAGGCCAGGGAGAAAGAGGATGGGCAAAGGGCAACTGTCCAAAGCAGCAAAAGAAAGGGCATACACCCACGCTGCAATAATCGGTGTTCATTGAAGTTCGGATTTGGGAACGTTGAAACAACGAATGGAGATACCAGGAGGGAGAAGGGTCAGACTGGTTGAGTGTAGGTCAGAAGGAAGAGGCGGTCTTGGAACCAATTGAATATTGTCTTTGAATGCCGAGAGCTCAAACTTGCACCATCAATGCCATGTCAACAAGATATTGAACGTTGTAAAGCCAAGTCACCATTATGTTTTGGCGTCACGTGTGCAACCTTGATAACACTGACGGGCTCCGAATCAAGTCCGTTCTCCACACACCACGTTCTCCCCTCCACACTCCTACACTCCTCTCCAGCAGATAGTACTAACAATCGCCACAGCTCTGCAAACACCGAGAGATTCATCAAGCCAGTATGCACCATGCTGGGGAACGGCTCCCGGAGTCGGGACGGCTGCTTCAACTGTGAGACAAACCCGTTGGCTATCTTGAAGACATGCACTAAACCCGGAATCAAGGCCGACGTCGGAAACGAAGGTGTGACGAAGAGAAGCCTATCTGTCGACGCTGCCGCAAGGTGGGAGACGATTGTGTCTTTCCTCAGCCAGCTTCAGCGTCGAATCCTTTCAAGTTTGTTGTGGCGGCATCGCCGGGTCACTACATTGTCCCGATTCGTGGTACCCATCAGAATGCGAGTTTCTTGAATCTATCGCCCCAGGAACTTGCTGCCATCTGTGATCGGTTTAAAGATGAGAATGGAGAACAGGTCAGCTCGGAGGATAACCGGTTCCCAGAAACTGTACGGAGAGACCAGGCTCTCGTTCCTTTCCCCCGCGTCTTCTCACCATTTGCCTTTGGCCAGCAGTCTGAAGGCCCCCAAATCGAGACTGCTCTTTTTCAGTACTGTGCGTATTATCCGTCTATTGCCGAGTATTTCTGACTCTAGCAGACGTCGAAGTCATCAGCAGTAGCAGAGTCTACGTGCAGACGGGGCGAAATGGGTTTCGTACCTCTGTCATTCCTCGAGTGCTCTACCAACAAGGGCCTCTGCTTTCCGCCGTTCTCGCCATGAGCGCAGCAGAATGGGCTCAGAACATTGTCTTGGATGGTAGAGACTATCGCACTCTATCGATGCAGTACAAGGTCCGCGCTCTCCAAGAGCTACAGGCCACTCTACCCGAAATCCGGAGCTCCGAGGGCAACCTTTTGACCTGCGTCCTCCTTGCGTCTCTGGAGATTGCCCAGGGATCCCGCCCGACATGGCTGCGCCACCTCCAGGGCGCGCTCGCTCTGGTCGACAACTTTGGAACAGCGATCGACCTGGACGTGGCTCAATTTGCACTGCAGTATTTCCGCTTCCGCTACATCTTGATGGAAACTACACAGCCTACGACTCGCACGCAGGGCCAGGAGACCAGTGACTTATTTGAGCAGGCCAAGGCTTGTCTCGCCAGAGCCGAGGCTACTCTTCCAACGCTCCAGGGCACACGAGGTCTTATTGATGAGCAGATTGGCTGTTCCATGGAACTTGTCGACATCATCAACGAAATCTCTGCTCTATCTCTTGTTCCGAGTGACCATGATGCTTTATCCAAGGATACACTGTGCATAAAGGGCCAGGAGATTGAGCATAGGATCGCGCAGCTCTCGATTCAGGACACCAGCAATGACGAATATCTCTTGAACAGCGCAGAGTCGTTCAGGATCGCAGCTCAGATCTATCTTCGCCTGGTCTACTACGACACCCCAATCACTCACCCGTCAATCCTGGAGCCTCACCAAGCGCTCCTCTCGTGTCTCTCTGACATTATCGTCGAGAGACAAGCGAGACGGTCATTTCCGATGTGGCCGCTCTTCCTGGCCGGCTGCGCGTGCTCCTCAGACGAGCAGCGCAAGACTGTGCTGGACTATTTTACGTTGCTGGACAGCAAGTGGCCGATCAGCAACATCTCGGCGGTTTTCGCGGCTCTCAAAACAGTTTGGCACACACGAGATTTAATCCTATCGTCGACAACATACCCGAATCAGGATTGGAGGGATATAATTCACAAGTTCGGCTGGAAGTTGTCTCTAAGTTAATGCGTCTAACCACGGCTTCTCTCGTTCATCTCCATGGTATTACAGACGAGCTTTCAGTATCCTCTTGCTTTCCTCCTCGAGCTCGCGCAATTCTTTGGCCGTACCTACTCGCCAGCTCACCTCGCTGCCCCAGCTAGCTTGCTCCTCGCTGGGGTTCTTCCACTGCCAACGCTGCAGCTTCTGCTTGCGATTGTCGAGAAGATCCAACACCCATTTGCCAAAGATGGGCATCATCTTGAATCCGTGTCCGCTGTCTCCCGATAGAACGACGAGACTCTTGTGGGTGCCGGGTACAAAGTCGATACAGTAGCTGCAGCTGGTTAAAAGTGCCGTCAAAAGGGGGACATGAATTTACTTGGAATCTTTGGTGTCGCTGAACCAACACAGCTTGCGGTCGACAAAAGGACGGTCAGCCATCCAAGGCAACGTCTCCCGCAACAGCTGGCGCAGCTTCTGTTCATCCTCGTAGGGGATGAAATCTTGTAGAGGGCCTGTGCCAGGGTAAGCAGGGGGGAGCGAAGTTCCGTTATTGGTGTTGGTGTAGCCGGCGCCGAGAGGGCACAGCTTGAAGAGTCGGGTAGCTGGATCAGGCTCGAAGAAGAAGCCCAAGTCTCGCACGTTGGTAACGGGGATACCACGGAGAAGGTCACACTCCTCCTCAGTGAGCTGGATGTGGGCGACAGACCAACACCTGGCAACAGCAAACTTGCCCAGAGACGGGATGAGAGATGCTCCGTTGGCGCCGAGAGCGCAGACAGTCAGAACAGCTGAGTGCTTGCGACCATCAGCCGTCTCAAGGCCGGTGCAGCGACCAGACTTGTCGTGGCATAGCGAGGTGACCTTGCCGGACTTGTCGCCCAGGATGAATCTCACTCCTTTGGTGGCGCAGTAGTTATAGACCGCTCGGAGGGTATTGGCGGAGTGACCGTAACCGGCCGTCTTGTTGAAGTAGCCCTTGAAGTCCTTGAGAGGACCGGTGAGCTGCCAGGCAAACTTGCGAAACTCTTCGGGTGAGGAGAGCTTCTGGACACCATCCCTGAGGGCAGGATGAGCTTTGACGGAGGCGTGGTTCTTGTTGAGTGTCGCAACGGCCTTTTCGGGGGCGTTGCCGGATGTACAATTGATGTAGCCGGTTTCGTGGTAGTAGGGGCCGAATAAGGGAGTCTTCCATTCCTTCATTGCATCCTGATGATATTAGATGTGTTAGCTCTAAAGGATTGTTTACCTTACGACTGTCAGATCGGTGTAGAAAGGGTCTTCATACTCTGCCCGGATGATCTTGTTTAGATCATAGGCCGCAGAGTATTGTGAGGGTATCCGCTCATCGCGCTCAAAGACTGTGATGTTGTTGTATCCGGACTCGACAAGATGCAGCGCAGTTGATAGACCAAAGGCGCCGCCGCCGAGAATGGCAATGGGAGAGGACTTTTCTGTATTAGAGAGAGGCATTGTGAAGATGAGCCAGCCAATTGGTATAGTAATTGAAGCTGAGGCTTAAAGAAACTGTCAATGCTTCTAAGAGCATGTTTTATGTACACGCTGATCGAAGACCCTCGGTACACGCCCAGCCGGTGAGGACACCCCGCAGCTCATACCATTACAGAGGTCCGAATGGCGGAGGATGAGGAGGCCTGGGGCATGGTTAGCGTAAGCGGTGCCGCTAAAGCTAACCTGGGGAAGATGGGGGCGACCCTGCCACGCCTCCGAGGCCGTTGGAGAGCTTTGCCGGCCTCGGAGGGCTCCGTTGGAGAACTGTCGGAGCTGCCTGTGGAGATTCGGTTCTCGAGATAAGAATAGCCGAATCCGGGTGACGGATTGTGTCGGCATAGAATGGGGGTGACATGGGGGTTAGTCGTGAGAACCGATGAGTGACCAAGGTAATGACAACCAGCTAGGTTGGTTGTTTACGAAGAGATCGTGATAACGGGCAGATATTGACTTGGACTCATCGTTATGGGCTTAGAGATATGGTGTCTCATGCTTACACGGATGACAATCTCATGACATAAACTAACGTCTATAGATCTTATATATTTTTAAAGGTTCTATTCACTTTAAGCTATGGATTGGTTGTCTAGTCTACAGATTGCTAGGATACAGAACACTTTTAAGAGGCCCGTATTCTTCTTTCAACGTTCTCGGCGAGGTGAATCGCATCAACAAGTTCGGGCTTCCGGCCTTGTCGTTGGTGCCGCTTGATCGAGAACCTCCAAAGGACTGCTGTCCAATGACAGCTCCAGTCGTCTTGCAGTTGACATAGAAGTTACCAGCAGCATATCGAAGTTTGTCCTCGGCCTTCTGGACAATGTTCCTGTCGGCAGCAAAGATGGAGCCAGTGAGAGCGAAACCGCCACCCTGCTCGTCGATCTTGGTGAGAAGGCTGTCAAACTCGCTGTCCTCGTAGACGTGAACTGCCAGCACAGGACCAAAGAGCTCCTGCTCAAAGAGCTTGTGGTCAGGAGACTTGGTGGCGTAGACAGTGGGCTGGATGAAGTAGCCCGTCTTGTCGCTGTAAGTGCCACCAAAGACTCGCTCCAACGAAGGGTCGTTGTTGGCCTCGTCAATGGCCTTTGTGACCTTGTCGAACGAACCCTTGTGGATGACCGGGCCGTAGAAGTTCTCAAACCTCTCAGGATCTCCGACCTTGACGTTGCTCAGCTCGCTTCTAAGCTCGTCGAGGAACTGCTTGGACTTGCTGGCGGGGATGTAGAGTCTAGAGCAGGCCGAGCACTTCTGGCCGGCATACTCAAACGAAGCGCGGATGGTGTGCTTGACGGCGCTGCTGATATCGGCCGAGCTATGCACGAGGTGAAAGTTCTTGCCGGACGTCTCTCCGACAAGTCTGGGATAGTCCCGGTACACCTTCTTGCCTATGCCGTCAGCCGCCTTTTGGTATAGAGATCGGAAGACGTCGGAGGATCCAGTGAAGTGGAGAGCCGCGAACCGGGGGTCGTTGAACACCACGTCGGTGATCATCTCGGCGTCGCCATTGACGAATTGAATGACGTTGGGAGGGAGGCCGGCCTCGAGGAGGATCTTGTAGACCAGGTAGCTGGCATACACGTTGTGGGGAGAGGGCTTCCAGACAACCACGTTGCCCATGATGGCGGGAGCGGAAACGAGGTTGCCACCGATGGCGGTGAAGTTGAACGGCGAGACGGCGTAGACGAAGCCCTCGAGAGGTCGCCAGTCAGTGCGACTACTTGGTCAGCGCATTCTAATTGGCATACATAGACAACTTACCCATGCTGCCCCGGAGCATGCAGAGTAGGCTGCGTCTCGTAGATCTTCTGCGCAAAGGAGACATTGAACCGGTAAAAGTCGGCCAGCTCAGCAGCGGCGTCAATCTCAGCCTGCCACGCATTCTTGCCCTGGCCCAGCATCGTAGCAGCGAGCAATTGGTCTCTGTATTTGCCAGTTACCAGGTCTGCAGCTCGGAGGAAGATGGCCGCTCGGTTTGAGAAGGACATGTCCTGCCATTCTTGCTTGGCCTCGACGGCGGCGTCGATGGCCTCGGAGACGTCTTGTCGCGTTGAAGGGGAGTATTGGGCAAAGGTCTGGGCTTTTTCCGAGGGGATGTGGGTTGGGAGACGCTCTCTAGATGTGCGCTTCTCGCCGGCGATGACATTTGGGACTGAAACTGGGAGTTTACTCCTCAACTCCTTGAGGGCCAAGAGGAGGTCGTCTCGCTCGGGAGATGCTCGAGAAAAGTCGCGCTGGGTTGTTAGGCCAAGATTCTGGAATGGTAAGAGTGGTAACTTACGTTGGCCTCATTGTAAGGACCAGGTAATCTGTATGCGCCAGCTGTAGCAATCGTCCTGGCTGTCTTTGCGGACTGCAACAGTCGCTGGCGGGCTAGCCGGGCGGACGTGAGGGCAGACATTGCTGTTTGTCTTGGGTATCTTGATGCAATAACCTTGGAAGGAAAAGAATCTCAATTCGACATGTCTTGTTCAAGAGGCTGTCAAGCTATGGTGGAGTGCGGCTACGCTAACTTGATGGACTGGCATCTCGGACTTGGATCTGCTGGCGGCTACGCTAACCGATTTCTTTTGCAAGATCGATACTAGTGTCGAACTCCCCGCATTCGTTCTGGAAGCGGAGAAGCCCAGTGATATCATGTGAGCCTCCACATGCGTGGCATGTCGTAGAGTTACCCAAATCGACGATAGAACCCGACGCACCGTCACCATCGGCATTGCAATGCACTTGTCCTTGTGACCTTGAGTGAGGCTGATAACAAGAGCCGATAGAACCCTACCGAGATAGCCGGGCCGATGAGACATGCCGTTGTCGGAGGAATTGGCTTTGGTCTAGACTAGTTGGCTGGAGACGATCAGAGTGAAGATAAAGTCAACATGATGCTCTCGTATGCTTTTGTCCTCCTATAGCAAATTATCGTCTTCGAAATGACCATACGAGTCGCTCTCGCTCGACCTTGTCGTTATACCCTTTCTCTCCTTGAGACTCGCCCTTACACAAGTCTTCCCTCATGCCGAGCTCCTCATAGTCTCGGCTTCCAAAGCCGAGGGCTCACACAATCGCCACACATTCCCGCCCTCGCTCCGAGAACACCAAGTCGGGTTCTTCGAGATGTTCCTCTGCCCATCCTTATTCGATCTCTCCTCGTCCTCTCGGTGGCCGCCCTGCCCTCGAGCATTCTCTCCGTGATTATCAAAACAACGAAGAAGCATAGCGAGTTCATCTCGAACTCTCAGCTTCTACGATGGCCTGTTCAACGGACATTCTACAACACCTTCTGCATCGGCTCGGAAAAAGCCGACATCAAGGAGAACATCAAATCCCTACGCGGAATGGGCCTTGACGGCATTGTTCTTGCTTTTGCCCGAGAGACAAAGATTGGCGGCGAGGAGCAGACCAATGTGCTCACAAAGTCCAACCCAAGCTTGCGCGAGTGGGTTTCCATGAACATGGAGACGCTCGAGAACTTGACCAGCGAGGATTACCTCGCGTTGCGATGTACAGGCGCCGGCCCGGCTGCTGTGGCTGCGCTGGATGCTTTCTCTGCTTCGACCCCTGGAACAAAGGAGTACGAAGCCAATCTGGAAACTCTGGGCGTCTTTGAAGATGCTCTCACTCAGATCTGTGCCGAAGCTGAACGGAGAGGCGTGAAGATCCTCATTGATGCTGAGTCGTCCCTTCATCAAGCCGCTATCGATTATGCTGCACTGGTATGCTACAAGTCCAAATGTTCTCTGCGTTTCTAACTAGGATAGGCTGCCATGTCCAAGTTTAACGGCAGCGGAAGAGCTGTCATCTTCAACACTTATCAAATGCAAGTCAGCATGCCACAGTGCCTTCATTGATACTAACTATTCAGGTATCTCAAAGAGGGAACGACCAAGATGATCAAACACATCAGGATCTCTCAGGAACGAGGCTTCACAATCGGAATCAAGGTGGTTCGTGGCGCTTATATCCACGCCGAGGCTAACCCAGCAGCTATTCACGATTCGAAGCAAAACACCGATGAATGCTATGACAACTCGGTCAAGTTTTTGATGGGAGAAAAGATTGATAACCTGGAGAGCGGGTCTACAACAGGCCAGCCTCGACCTTGGAATGCAGACATTATGCTTGCGACTCATAACGATGCGAGTGTTCAAAAGGCCCTGTCGCTGTGGAGGAGGGGTGGTGCTCTAACTGATACTCCCAACGCCAACGGCGGAACAGTTCAGAGTCTGTCGTTTGCCCAGCTGATGGGCATGGCCGATGAGGTTTCTCTGGGACTTGTTGCTGATAAGAAGGATCATTCGTGGACTTTTGACAATATCCCGAAGGAGTCCTTGCCCGCTGTGGGGGTCTACAAGTACACTATCTGGGGATCTTTCGAGGAGTGTCTTTTGTACATGCTTCGAAGGGCGGAGGAGAACCAGGATGCAGTGGCGAGGACTAGAGGAACTGCTCTTGAGGCGCTGCGAGAAGTAGGGAGGAGATTCGTCCCATTTATGAATTGAGAGGCCTTATTCGAATAGACTCGTGAATAAAGATTGAATCGCGCTGGAGATTCCCCAGATTTCAGTGAGAGTACAGCTTTTAAGGATGTTAATGAGCCAAGCAGGACATTATCTGAAACAATGCATATCAAGACTCCTTATAAGTTGTATTCTTATTTTAGTATAACTTCTTCAAACCCTCAAATGTGCGGTGTTGAAGCATGTGTGCAGGCTGCTCTAAGTCTATTACGAACTCTTCCTCTATTCGGGCCATCCGGCCGCTGAGCCAGCACGTCACATAGAATCGGATCGTTTTTATCCCTATCAACGTGGTGTACACGAACATGTCTGCAAAGTGTTAAGCTATGTTGCTTTCCGCCTTCAAGGCTCTTGATGTGCTCACCGTTGCAAGTTGTCCGGTCTAGGATACTTATGTTCCCTATCAGGGCAGAACGGACAGACGTAGCCAGGAGAATCATGAACCAAACCATGGCGTATCATTTCGTCCTTTCTTTTGAAGCCCTTGCCGCCCTCGCCTCGCGGACACCCTTTGACGGGGCAAAAATGAGGACGATGACTGTTGTGGACATTTGCGTGACTGTCGATGTTGGTTTTCACATTATCATTTATCTGGTCGGAGGAAGCGGAACATACCTGTTGAGTAGGTACTGTGTTTTAAAAGGAGGTGCTGTGCATCCAGCAAAGGTACAGACATAACTGCCACCGCTAGATGGGTTCGCTCTGCCGTCAAATGTCATCCTGTCCGTGATAGGGGTCGATGTAACTGGCGTAGCCGCTGAATGGTCACTGGAAGGCGTGCTGGCAGGCGGGCTGACGGCATATATCAGATTGTCATAAGCATCACTCCTGCGAGATGTCACAGAGTAATCATTTACATGATGGACAAACCGAGGCAGCCGGCTTTCTGTGTAATCACCAGGCGTAGAAGGCGATACAGTTGCAGCAGGAGAGTTGAAGTTCGAGATGCGCTCAGGATGCTGCTCGCTTTCGCTTTCGAAATGTTTAATGGTCGCGCCTTCGACACCCTGTTCTCGTATCAGAGCAGAGGCAGACAAGTTCGCAATCCAAGCCCGCCGGCGCTCGAGTTTTGCATTCTCTCGCTGATCAGCGAGACTTTGCTGGGCTTCAAGGTTGGTCATAGAATCTGCGGCCTGTGAGCGTGGCACCCCGCATAACTCATTAGCCTATATTCCAGGAACCTACTGGAACTATTCGGCGAATTGATGAAGAGATTCTTCATCTTCTGCAAACCGCTTTCGACGCGCTGTTCAAATTTCCCTTTGTGGCGAATGACGTTGACGCTCGACTCTCCTAGACCATCAGAGCTGGAAATAAAAGACTCGGCATGAGAAGTGAAGACATTGAGCTCGTCAATGGTGCCCTGGCCAACAAGAACATCTGCGTTGAGGTTATCTAGAACATAGAATTCCAGATTGAGAGACTCTCCTCGCGGTCGAAACCCTCCCACATTATTCTTGCTACCCAGAGAAAATGCAGGCCTGATAACTCCGGACGTGGTTGCGACGCTACAGTCCGCGAACTCGACTTGTTCATTTGCAGGCTCGATGTGAAAGGTCTCCTGATTGGCAAAATCAGGACTCACAAGATCCAAATCTGATCCTGTGTCAACAGTAGCAAAGCCAACGACATTGTTGAGGCGGCAGATGATACTGCGCTTTGGCCTTCCCACACTGTTGACCCTGAGTGATTGCATGCCCGGAATAGGTTGTTCAACCAGGCGGTCTGTATGTTTGCTCAAAGTCTCGGTTTTGTGCAGAAAGTCCATGCCCATGATCAAAGGAACGGCCAGAATGTTGAACACCTGGAAGACACACTCGAGGTTGGGGGTTGCTGAAGGAGTGCCGGTGGCAAAACTACATTGGATAGAGACTTGGCCTATTGCTTCCACAATCTTTCCGTTGGCGATGGAAAACCGTCTTGGTTCATAACCCACACGCTTTATTTCCAGCTTCAAGTCCTTCACCATCGCCAGAGAGATTATGTTCTCGTCAGAACCACTATCGGGGCATGCCACGACCTTTGTGGCCGGGATTTCAGCTGGGCCCCACACGTAGAGAGGAAGAGTCAACCGCTTTCGCCGTCGTCTCGGTTGTAGAATCTTGGAGCCCGCGACAAGCAAAGTTTCAGCTCTAGATGGCGCAGGACTTGAAGATTCTCTGGGGTGGCTCGAAAGATGTGCGCCATTCTCGGCAGACTCATCAATTGGCAGGGGAACGTGTGCCGCCTCAGCTGCCAACGTCCAGCCGTACCGGGGATCCATTTGATGCACAAGCAGCCCATCCTTCCAGCTTGTCGCATGTTTGTTCTTCTTTTTGGGTCGGGCCCGTTGCGTATTGTCGTCATCTCCGTATGGGCGCTTCCTTTCTCGAAGGGCTGGGTTCCACGGTGTACCCTACAGGAGAACTTGTGTCAGCCAGTTCCGCAACATATGCTCTTCTAGTTATTGCTTGTGAGCAGGAAAGCCAAAGACTGACGATGTCTATTATGTCCTCGAGATCCGGTTCGTCGCGTTCCGAGACGTCGGGCGTGTCCGGCTCCAACCGTGGCCGCCACGGTCGCATGAGAGGCGAATCCCGAGGCACGAATTCATCGGGATAGTAGTCGTCGGGGTTCATCGAGTTGTGAAATATTGGAATCGGAGAATAGTCAATTCCTGGAGTTTGAAAGAGGAAGAGTTGGAGGGCGTTGCTGTTAATCTACCTGCCTCATTGCACAAGACACTGCGCCTTCAAGTCTTGGATTCTTGCCAATCAGGAACCTGCACGTAGTTAGGCGTTCTATTAGGCGACCCTGTCCTGCATTTGTGAAAGCACGTGCGGCTGATGTGTACTGCAGCCTGACTTTCTACCATCAGCGGCCCATGGCTGTTTACTCTGGAATCTGTGCAATCCTGCGCGAGCTACAGAAAGAACTTCGCCTAGTGCTGTAGTTCGAGATAAAAACAAAGGATCGAAACATTAGGGACACTGTTGATTTATCTGAGAGGGCTACAGCCGTTGGAACTGGATTTCAGTCCAAGGTTCTCCATGAGACGATCGCAACAATGAGCTCTGCAAGGCAAAAGTACTACGTTGACGGATACCCATCTCTTGCGCACTTTATTTCAAGCGACAGGGATGGAACCTCTACGATATTCAAAAGGTTCAACCGCTTGGCAGCAAGAAACTTACTCGTGCTGCAAAGTGAACTGGCAGAACTGCAAGCCAAACTCGACGAATACGACGAGGACGATCAGCAAAGCAGGGAAACTCTGCAATCCCTGAGAAACTGGCAAGACTACAAGGCAAGAAACGATAAAGACTCGGACCGAATAAAGTTACTGGAGCAAGTCAGGACAACGTTGAAGGACTACAGTATGTGGTACAACTCTACGCGAAGACTACGCTTACTGTTGCCCAGGAGAGGCTATGATATTTGAGAGTACTCTCGCCGCAATACCTCCACCTGATAGGAAAACGCTGAAAGCCTTTCGAATCAACTTCTACCATGGAAGACCCGAAGATAGCAAAGACTTTCCCATGCTTGGAGGCCATAGCTCGAATCTATACGATGATCCTGATGACCTTGTCGTTTTGCACACAGCAGAAGCACCAGACAGATTGACGATGTTTGTGCAAGATTATTTTGGCTTCTTATTCAAGGTTAGGATCGTCTATTGATTTGCTACCCTAGCGTATAACTTACGATGAACTTAGGAACCAGATACCCACGGAGCTGCCACAGGCCCATTGGTAGGATATGCATCGGGGAAGAAGATCTCGGCCTTTATATCTTATCTGAGTACTGTGATGGCAGCGTTGCTGTTAGTAGGCGCCATTCTAGCTCTCTATAACACACGATCGGACAGCTTGAAGCTGGGATTGATTGCCCTCTTCATGGTTTTATTCGCAGCTAGTGTTGGCTTGTTGACCAACGCGAGGAGGGCAGAGGTTTTTGGAGCAACAGCAGCGTAAGTGAAGAGATGGCCCGGGAGACTCGTTGCTAACGTTGGCAGATACGCCGCTGTTTTAGTTGTATTTGTTAGTGGAGACCTTGGGAAATAGAGCCAGGTTGAGCAATCTGTTGTCCCAAGGTGTTATTTATAGTATTGAAAGTTGAGCACAATGTTCTAGATACTAAGATTTTCCTTCAATTTGAAAGTTAATGGTGCCTTGGAGCTAACTAGTTTCACCAGGCAAACCTCGTAAGTTGTATAATTGAGCTCTGAATTTAGACTAGATTCGAGACCTGCGAGGGATGAGACATGGTTGACTTTAGTTGAGAAACTCTATATGAAATTTATCGCTCCATAGTTGTATTGATATAGGCATCACTTGCGTGTACTAAACTGCCGGCTTCCTTGGCTAGCCAATGGGTCTCTTGGTCCATCCCAAACCGGACACCAAGACTCCCGTGCCCCTTGTTCTGCCTTTACTTTTGAGCTTTCAACCATCTTCATGATGAATTCGGAACTATGGGATCCATCTTTGCTTTCCAGGTTCTGCGACAGCCATCCCTCCCGCCGCCCGTCTCCAGAATTCAGCCTGTGATCCAAAGGTCGACAGCATAAAGAATCTCCACTAGTCCATCGCCCTTCTCGTAACCGCACAGGCTGTCCTGTGAGCATGGCCATCTCGACATCGAAGTCTATCATTCTTTCGGAATTGGGAGTTTTTGTAGGATGGGAGGGAGGTTGTGCAGATGGGGTTGTGGACGAGCTAATCCACCGAAAATGTTTCTTTAGTGAGGAAACTTGCGGGTTGTCTTCGCCTGGCCATTCAGCATTCTGCCGCCGTTTGCCGATGTTATACTCGATCAGAAGGTTCAGACTGGGAAAACACGCACAGACGAGGCCGATACTGATCTCGAGAGCCCTTCAGCTGGTTAGTTATCAAATGTCCTCCGACCATGAGACTGAGCCGAAGATGAACATACCTGAGGATTCCAATGGGTGCGTAGTCCACTGTAATGTCGTCCGAATCCAAAAAATCAACTGCCCTTCTCACACGGTAGAGGGTGAGACCAGTTGCCACTCCTCCGGCGCCTAAGAGCATGATAATCTTGATCTTCTTTCGTAATGGTATTCGGAGTCTCCAAGTTAAAGGTATTGGGATCAATAAGATGAGAAAGTCGGAGAGAATAGACAAGGACAGGCTCGAAAAGAAGACCTTGCGCTGGTTCAGGCAGTGGGCGCCTGTCACGGTGGGATCCCAGTAGGTTCGGATGGGTTGGCATATAAAGATGCGCACGAATTCAATGGAGAGGTATGCGGCAAGCAAGAACCATATGAAAATGCGGATGCCTTTCGAGACTCGTCTTTCGACGGCGAAGACGCGAGCCATCAGGAGGAGGATGGTGGCCTTGGTGAAGAAGGCGGCTGGAATGTAGACGACGGTGCTTGCGTAGAACCACTACAAGATGTCAGTACATGGAAGAATTCCACGGCGATTGCCTACCTTGAGCCAGTCATAGTATTGTGGTTTTCGAATTTCCCATGAGTGATAGCCGGTTCCGTAACGGGCCACTGTTGTCGTTAGCGATGAAGCAGCACACGCAGACGAGAGCCGTACTCAGGAGAATGCTTGCACAGTACATGATAGTCAGGACCTGTCAACGTCAGTAACCGAATGTCTGTCGGCCGAGGGCAAATCGTACAAATGCTACAGCGCAGGTCCCTGCAAGGTATGTCAGTTGCTTGTTGACCATCATTCTCCAGTGCAACACTCACAGTCCTCTGCCAAAACCCCGCGGTTGATCGTGTACTTGACATAGACCCGTACGAAGAAGAAGGTTGTGACGAGGACGATGCAGATAGTCATCATCGCCACGTTAAGCGACCAGAATACATCTTCTGGGTTGTCAAAGTCTGGCACGGCACCCGGAGGCGCAATTCGGTTGGAGTCGGGGCCTGTGGCATTCCACATGGCTTCAGCCGTAAGAGAAATAAGGTGATGGGCTCGAGGTTGGTATTATCGGCATCGCAGTCGGCGGATCTGGGTCGCTTGAACAAGATCGTATTATGAAATGGCCTCGTCGTGGATGACCATGATGCCTACGCTTCTGATGAGTTGAAGAAGAAGAGGAGGAAGAAGAAGAAGAAGAAGCCGTATAATGCGACCACTGCAAAAGAAGAAGGCGTTTCACATGGTGGCGGGTTTGGACGCCCTTGCTTCACCACCCTCATCCATTGGCTTCATTTACACCCTACCTAAAAGGTAAGACAGGCTTGACCCCATGGGTCTAGATTTCTGAGCTACTCCATGGTGACAAAATGAACGAGACTTAACCAAGTGACTGCTCAGCCAAATTCACCTCGTGTTTCTGTCCACGACTAGGCCGTCTACTTTGCGCCGTTGCTCGGTCTCAGCCACTAACGGCTGGTGCTAAACTCTATTACCGAGCTCTCGATGGCGATTCAAACTTTCGCCCAGCCTCGATGATTTGCAGCGGCTCACGAGTTACCATGTGGCTATTCGTGCGGTCATGTTGCATTTGATGACTCGTTATCCCGCGCGGATCAATGCCTGGGCGTTCCGGACAAGGGTTCCCCAGCTCGCCCCTCATCTCGATTCATCATCATTTAGTGGCGTCTTCGGTCGAGACCATGTCTTGCGAGGCTTTGCGAGTGGCACACTGGCATTCATCCCTCGCGGCGTGTCCGTACGCACGCACGGGCACAAGCATGGAAGCTGTCGGCCACGAGGAGCTTCCATCATAACTAATTTAGAGAGTGGCGTTGTCCGGATAAGCCAGAGTGCAACGGTATCAACGAGCGATGCTGGAACAGTTGCGCCCGCATCATGGATCTTGAGGAGACCTGCAAATGAACAATCTTATTAATACATCATCAACGTGTTACGAGTCTCTGGTAAATGAGATTAAATGCTGATTGAATTATTCGTATGTTTAAGGGAATGGGAGGGCTTTATATACAAACGGTGGGGACTTGACTCGTGTGAGTGCATGACTCGGCAGTTAAAGTAAACCCCGGACTTATTATAAGGAACAGGGTTGTGGTGCTATTTCAGCCAGAAGCAACCCTTCAAGTATTGTTGGTAATTTCATTCTGCTCACTCCCTATGGCCGGATTCTAGACATAGTCTCGTATGGGGCTCTCAAGATGGACTCTACTCTTGGGCGTTTTCTAAACAAACTCATCCCAGTGAAGGGATGGAAATTCTATCTCTTTCTACTTGAACATGAACATCACTTACACCGGCATGGTGAATATGGCCCTGATCTGGTCTTTGACCATCCAGGCTTAATGCTCGCTGGAATCGTTCGCCTATACCCAGAGCGCGGCCTTGTTCCTGTTATCATTCCGACACCGCAAATGCAATTCTACCCGGATCTTTTAGAAAGTTCAGCCTCCCTTCTCTTCTCTTCTGCCTCTCTCCTCCACGTGCCGCCGTATCTAAACTGTACAGCCAAACCCAACAACGCAAAGAACTGCACGACGACACAAACTGTGAATGCCAGCCCAACCCCAATTCCATTGATCATTGGCATGACGAAACTGGTGCCACCTGCGGCAAACAAGCATCTTGCGAGGTTAAGACTCGCACTGGCGGCGGCGCTGCGATCGTGAAAGACGTCCACGAGGTACGTCATGACTACAGACTGGGTTGAAACGGCAGTCCAGCCGGTAATAAAGGTGGACATGATGGGCACAGCAATATGAACTCGGTGCGGATACTGGATAGTCCAGCCGAAGAGTATAATAGATAAACATTGTACGAGGGAAAAGAACGGAACGAGGCGGAGACGGGCTTTCTCAAGTGGGAACCGGTCTTCTGATTCGGTACCATTCTCAGGATCGGTCGTGCGGCATTCATGATGGGCTTTGACGTGGCGATAGTCG
Organism: Fusarium cyanostomum; assembly: GCA_014824385.1. Classification (NCBI taxonomy): domain Eukaryota; kingdom Fungi; phylum Ascomycota; class Sordariomycetes; order Hypocreales; family Nectriaceae; genus Fusarium; species Fusarium cyanostomum. Next base: position 96,524 of record JABCKW010000243.1, on the reverse strand, counting down.
GTATCGAGGATTTTCCCGGTGACCAACGTGCCAACGATAGAGCCTAACCCATTGGCGATAAAGGTCAATCCGACTTGAGTCTCTCCAAGGCCGTATTTCGTCTGGAACAGAGTAGACATGGCTGTGATGCTCATCTGCCACACGGCATAATATATGGCGAGGAAGAAGATGATAGGCGCTGCATCCTTTCTGACAAGGATATAGAAGGGACCCGTAATGTCGATGCGCTTTCTCGATGGCTCCGGGGGCGGTGCTGATCGGTCCCACTGGATCTTGGTGGTTTTCTGATAGACAGCCAAGGGATATCTAGCTATCGTGTTTGAAAGCGTTCGACTCCCGTTCGCAACGACTCCCCCGAGTGTCTCGGGCAACAGCAAGATCAAGAACAGCAGGAATACGCCACTGTATATAGTCAAGAACCAAAAGATTGCCCTCCATCCCAGAGATCCAGCCAGCAAACCACCGACCACGGGGCCGATGGCAACCGGCATAAGCAATCCGGCTTGGAATATACCCATAAGACCTCCACGCTCAGCGCGGGTGGTTATGTCCCCAATCACACCGGACCCAATAGCGATCGTGCTCGCGCTGCCCGTACTCTGCAAGCATCGTAGCACTAGCAGTGTTGCATAATTCTTTACTTCTGCTAGGCCAATACAGGCACCTAGAAACACGAGAAACGTGCAGCAATAGGCAATTCTGCGCCCTTTCACATCGGATACAGGGCCCCAGAAACTCGGTGCGATGCCTTGGAAAATGAGGTAAGAGGTGACCGTAAGATTGATGAGCTCTATAGAAGAATCGAGATCGCGGGCTATGGTTGGGAGGGCGGGAAAATAGATATTCGACGCGAATCCAGAGACTGGTTACCAATTAGACAAGATCGCCTCACGAGGTATTAACTCACATGTAGCAGCGACGGAGACAATGAGGACGATCAACGCTTTTTGTCGTTTATCGAAGATGCTGTAAGGCTCGCATGTGGCGGCCGCTGGTGTTGCAGACGGAGCACTGGTTGAAACCGGCGTGCTTGATTCTTCTGATGCCATGATTTCGCTGGGTCATTAATTGCTTGTATGTTGAGCAGTAATGGGCATATGGCTGAGATCCGGGTTTATGAACAGCCAAGATGGCTCCGGAGTTCGGAGTTGAGACCTGGACACCGGAGCTGAGAGTTGAAGCCCGGACTAGACTAATCTTGTCAGGAGATGGTAAGATGCATCCCTGGCTTTGGATTCACGCTGTACCCATAATAATAACAGGGGATAATACAAGGCCAACTAGGTCTGAGAGAAACGCTCATCCATTGTATTTCGTTTCGGAGATCAACTTCAGATACGGAGTTGAGGGACTGTCCCCTTGCCATTAAACTTGACTCCCGAGTAGCCCCATGTACAGTTTCACTCCCACTTTATGGTTGACGACAAAGATTGTTCTTCAAAAGACAAGATGGTACGCTGGTATGGGCAATGTCTTGGCGCAGATTCTTTGTCAACCGCCATGTGTGCAACTTGTTACCGCGTAGAGCATTGTTCCAAATTCGTCCACGTTTTCTAACCACCGATCCACTCTAGTTCTTCTTTCGATGAGACTGGGCTCGTCCAAATCCGACGGAATAGGCCACAGTTCATCTATGCAGAAGTCTTCGTCCACCCATTCAGCTAGATGAACGTTGTATGCTTTTTCCCAATCATAGCGGCCACGTGCTTGCCATAGTGATTTGCTTGATGGTGCATGCAAACCCTGCAGTTCACTACCTAGATAGGTGGAAAGGCCGTCCTGAGCAGATAGCACATTGTCGAGCAAGTACATGGTGAACAACGTCCGTCGTTTTGCCTCGGCCACGATCCAGGCTTCCCATCTGGGACGGATATGCTGCTGCTCAGCCAAGCAAACAAGGCCTCGTCGAGAACTTGCGCATGCAATCTCTTGAAGATTGATAATGGCTTGCCGTAGAAAGGGGACTGCTCCCCGACCGGGGTTGAGATGGAAGAACATGACCATCGAGTAGATCAAATACGCTTGAAATGCAGCAAGGAGATTAACATCATTGTAATTCCCGTGTTGCTCGAAGATTTTGTTCATCTCCTTCTGCAGGATACCCGTAGCGACTTCTTCGCTGCCAGGCAACGACTTTTCGCAGATCCGAACCAGGCTCAAACAGGTTGAAAGGGGGGGAGCTATAGATGTTGTGCTGATTTGTGAGAAATGAATGAATGGAGGGATACCGTTGCCTCGGACCACGATAGATTCGTACGACTTGAGGATTCTGTAGACGAAGCCCATTATGCTAGGGGAGTAATCTTTAACAGTCTGTCCCGGGAAGGGAACATATGAGTTTAACCAGCGGTTTTTGATGTCTTCACTATTGATAGGACACACGAGCTCGAGACCTGAGAAGTCAAGGGCCTCTTCTCTGTCTACACAGATGTTTGCTCTGCGTCTTGTTTCGCTCGAAGAGAGGGCTGGTACGATTGCTGATGGGCTGGCCGGGGTGTTTCGAACCATAGATTCTATTGAGTGAACTGTTGATCTCGTGGTTTGCATCCTTGCGGTAAGGTCTGAGTGTGGGGTGTCGGGCGGAAGATCATCAGGTGTTAGAAGCGAGCACTGTGTTTCCGTCTCAGGACTTGTGTCCAGGCTCTCTCCTTTAGAGACGCCAGATGCCTGAGCATAGATGCAAGTCAGACCTCGCAGAGCACAGCGCCCACAAGTGACAGGTGTGCGGTCACATTTCGCCTTGGCAATCGAACAAGATTGGCAAGCCTTTTGCCGAGAAGTGGCGTATCTAGAGCCCTTCGTAGGTGGCATAGAGAGTTGGTCGATAGTTAAGAAGCGACAGGTTCCACGAATGAAGCTTGGTAAAGTTGCATAAGAGTAAAATGTATCGTCTGCTTAAATCGTTGTTTCGGCTAGGTGTTAATCCGATCCGGTCGCAGCTGCCTAATGCCATGGTTCATTCGTCCTGAACCTTGGTATATTAAGTGTTGATTGTATTTCCTTGGATGTCAAGATTGGTATAGCTCTGAAAGATGCATCGGGATTATGCGGATAAGGCATAGAGTACTGTGTGTAAAAGTGAAGCTATTGGGGAACAGACATGAGCAAGAAATCCATGAATGAAATCGTACTGGGACTTTGTATTCTTTGACAACCAAACCAAATCTATGCTAAGCATTCCCTGCTATATAGTAGGTCTCTAAATCTAGGAAGCACTAGACCGAGCCGAGATAACCAACCATGTAGAGACTAGAACTAGCACCTTTTATTGCCTGGCCTTAGAAATACTTCTGAGTCTGGGCAAAGTGCATGCCAGCGGCAAAGTGAAACAGCTTAGCGGCGACTACAGTGCGCTCTTGTTTCGAGTAATCGACAAGGCGATCGTACAGCTCCGAAAGAGGCACAACCACCCGTTGGATATGCTCGCCGTCATCCAACCGTTGCTCCGGCTCTTCATCGTTCTCATTCAGCTGAACTTCGACCATGACCAGCTGCATGTTGGCGTTGGTCATTCCGGGATCGGCGGCCTGAGCAGGGCTGACGCTCAGCACCTTGCAGTGATAACCTGTCTCTTCTTTCATTTCGCGGACAGCTGCTTCTTCGGCTGTCTCCTCCTCGTCGATGAGACCAGCCGGCCATTCGATAGTGTAGGCGTCTAGCGGCGGGCGATACTGGATGACGAGCATGGTGGAAGCGGGCTTTGACGGGTGCAAGAGGATATTGCCCATTGCAACGGCGTCTACACCAGCCTTTCCTCTTGTCTTTCGTGTGGCGACCTCCCATGTTCGCTCCTTGCCGACCTGATCGATATACTCGAGCTTCTTGAGCGTCACCCACTTTGCCTCGTCGATGGGGAGGTCGGAGACTTTGGTGATGACAGGTTCTTGTGTTTTGTGAGACATGGTAAAGGCGGCGGATTGATTGGGGTTATAAAGGCGAAGGGTCAAACGAGGATGGAGACTGAAGCAAATCTTGCAAAGGGAAGCGATATGACGCATGCACTTGATGTCTGCCCCTCAACCTCACAAAGCCAATCGACGAGCGAATGCGGTCGGTTGCGACAAGTGCCTTGTAGTCCAAGCAGGAATTAAATCGAGTTGTTGAGCGTTGCAAGTGCCAGAAATGCAAGGAGTGACCAGAGGGTTGAGAATGGACTACGACCACGAGTGATTTGTGAAGGTGGTTGATGATGCGTGCTAAGTGAGCAGAGAAATGATTGGCTGATCGAGCTAGGGCGATAAAAGTCCGTCCGGCGCACTGTACGGCGCACCGCCTTCTTTCCATAAGACGACGTGGGTGATGTCCCAAGCCCATTAGTTTTCCGTTTGGCTTATTCTTCTTTATCTAGTTAAAGGCATGCTTGATTGAATGAGAGCAGGAACAGTCATCACTCCTACTGTAGAACCCGGACGCAATCCGCTGTGAAACACGACAGAATTAGAATAACTGATACCTGTTTAAGACCTCGAAGAATACTACAATTGAGACTTAAGATATGTTCCATAGTTGCCCTTTTTGGACAATTTCCCGTTTTGGTCAGACCGCGCGTAGCTCCCGTATTTGCACCTTCCCTGACAAGATAACCTTAAATTGCCTTCATCCCTATGGCCAAATCGAGTAAGTTACTGAAATGAAGGAATTTCCAGTGATGAGATGTAATCTTGGCTTTGAAGCGGCAGGAGTTGGATACCAAGCTTCATGGCATGGCGAAGGCAGCAGTGGAACTCCTTAGTCGCATCTAAGCCGTGGAACAAGAAACAGGAGATTGCAGGAGACACATGTTTGCATTCTATTTAACCCTAAGATCACTTGGCCTTGGACATGGAGACTGATCGGAGCCTGGGCTGCGGTAACGGAGTGCCTAGCTCGGCATTGATGCGGTGTATGGTGTCTCCAATCGCAGGGTAGTCCAGCTCCTCTCTTGGCCTCCTTCCCAAGAATGAAGGTCATGGGTGAGGGCTTGCGCTCCAGATATCCCGGAAATCTGATGGCGGTGTGCGCGGTCGACCAGTCGAACCTCACCCTGTTTCACTTATCAGCCAATACAGGGAGTGGACAATGATCAGAACAGGGATCTGAGAGAAGAAAATCAAGCAGGGCTTGCTGTTGCTAGTCTCGTAACCGGCAAAGCGATATGTTACGTGGCGACGACAAGAGTGAAGAAACGTTTGGGCCGTTTCAGTAGCTATAGGGCGTTTGTCAAAGACATTCAGGATGGGGGGACGCGGAGATACGGAGTTTGCCCTGTGAAGGGAACCAAAATAAACCCTGGGAAATTAGGCACCCAGTTAAGCATTAAATATTTATCTGGGAGCCTATTAATAAGAACCCAAAAGTTCTTCTTACCTATTTCAAGATACTCCATACTAAACTTTTACATAATCTCGCCTAAAATCCTTACCCACTTCATAAGAAATAAGAATAGTGGAGCTTAGTGCACGGCTCGTAAAAGTCCAAAAGCGGTAATCATTTTTACGAGCCGTGCGCAGGGCTGAATCAGGCCCTTCTACCAAGATACGGTGTTTGGGATTGTTTCTTGTAGCTTCTTTGCGATTTTGACGAGACTTGAGTTTTCCTTAATTATGACCCCTTTTCCTATATAACATGGCATATTCGTCTCCTTTCTAATCACTTCTTTCTCTTTCTGTTATCTACCTCCCACTCACTCTACACTGATTCTTTTCGCCTTGCCTTTCAACCTGTACATTCAAGACTGTCAGGTCATTCTTTTGAGCCAGGTAGTCTCATGAGTTTGAGACAATAAACTGACTATATCATTGTGGTTTGTTGGACAAGTGCCATAGTAAGCCGCATCCTGCCCTTAGTACCCATGCCTCTAGTCAGTGAGCTATCAAGCTGATCATCTATGCTTCTCCATTCAAGACGAGTCAAACCGTTCTTCGCATCCAAGATGGCTGACAGTAACCATCCCCTTGAGCCAACAATCGTCGACGGACACGGCAATCACGAGAAAACACCCACCCTTGCCAACGATTGTGCAACAGAAGCAGACCCCAAACGACCGCAACGAACACCAAACATGGCTGATTACCTCAGGGTCTTTAGCTACGCGACAGCATGGGACTTTTGCATCTACGCAGCTGCGTCCCTGGCATCTATCGGGGCTGGAATCACCCTGCCGCTGATGAACGTCGTCTTCGGGCAGCTTGTCGGGCAGTTCACAGACTACTCCAGAGACTCGACCACATCTCGTGACGACTTTCAGCGGATCCTGAACAAACAGGCCCTTTACATCATGGCCCTCTTTCTCGGTCGCTGGGGCCTAAACACGATCAACAAGTACTGCTTCAGAATGATCGGCATTCGTCTGTCGTCAGCCGTTCGTCTTCATTACCTGCAATCACTCTTTGCGCAGTCCATACATGCCATTGACTCGATACCGGCCGGAGCGCCCGCTACAGCCATAACCACGACATCCAACACGTTGCAACTCGGCATTTCCGAACGCCTGGGGACTTTCTTGGAGTTCAATGGCACCATCTGGGCCTCGCTGATAATAGCCTTCATCTGGAGCTGGGACCTTACCTTGGTGACGTCCTCGTTGATTCTGTATATGTCGGTTGTCCTGGCGGTAGCTCTGCCACTTATTGTCAAAGGACAGACCGCTATTGTTCAGGCGGACGGCCAAGGCACGGTCATTGCAAGCGAGGCTCTCCAGGGCATTCGTCTTGTCATGGCCTGCGGCGCTGAGGCTCGCATCACCTCTCGATATGAGAAGTGGGTACAGGAGGCTATGAAGCAGGGTCAAAGGGTCGCTCCCGTGGTAGGCGCTCATTTTGGACTTGTCGTAAGTCAACCCTCAGCATCACCATGTATGAGAGCTAACAATGCAACAGTTCTTTGGTATCTTTGGAGCCTTTGGGCTGGCATTCTGGTATGGCACCCAACGATACATTGCGGGTGCAATTGACAACCCTGGTGCGGTCATCGTCGTGCTCATGTCGGTGATGCTGATTCTCACCTCCTTGGAGCGCATATCGACGCCACTGATGGCTGTCAGCAAGGCCATGGTTGCTGCATGCGAGTTCTTCGTCATCATTGACGCACCCGTGCCCACCTCTGGTTCTCTCAAGCCAGATATCACCTCCCGTGATGTGGTCTTGGACAACGTGGTGTTTGAGTACCCCAGCCGACCTGGTGTCAGGGTCTTGGACGGACTGAGCTTTTGCATCCGGTCAGGTCAGAACACTGCTCTTGTCGGACCATCTGGCTCGGGCAAGAGTACCATTGTGGGTTTGCTCGAACGGTGGTATTCTCTGAGGGAGCACCAAATTCTGCCCAAGGTAGTCGAGGCCAAGGCTCAGGAGCAGTCAAATGAGGAAAAGGACAATCAGGCTATTGATGAGAAGACACACACACTTGCTGGGACGGTCACAGTCGGCGAACACAATCTCGAAGACCTTGACCTCAAATGGTGGAGATCACAAATTGGCTTGGTTCAGCAGGAGCCGTTTCTTTTCAACGATACTATCTTCAACAATGTCGCCAATGGCCTCATCGGATCCGAGTGGGAAGATGAGCCTGAAGCGAGGAAGCGAGATCTGGTCCAGAAAGCATGTCAGGAGGCCTATGCGGACGAGTTCATCAACCGCCTGCCCAAGGTAAACCCCTTCCTTGACGATATTTGTAGTCAAGGGTCTAATTGCCGCTCTCCAGGGGTACGATACACGAGTTGGTGACGGCGGCGCGAAGCTATCGGGCGGTCAAAAGCAACGCCTGGCCATCGCGAGAAGCATTATAAAACAGCCCCGAATCATCATCTTGGACGAAGCCACCAGTGCGATCGATTCCAAGAGCGAGAAAATAGTCCAAGCTGCACTCGACAGGGTCTCACGAAACCGAACAACTATCACCATCGCCCATCGCTTCTCGACCATTAGAAAGGCCGATCACATCATCGTCCTACAGAAAGGGAGAGCGGTTGAGCAGGGTACACATACAAGTCTCATGGCCAACTCCTTCGGCGTCTATAACACCCTAGTTCGGGCCCAGACGCTTCGAGTTGGTGACGGAACAGAGGGCGATGGGTCACTTGAGTTTGATGAATCGGAAAGGATGGCCAAGGACCCCGAGATCACCGCTCCTACAGAGACGCATCAAGAGATCGTGCCGGACAAGTCTCTAGGTCCCATCCGGAGTTTTGGAAGACTGCTCTACAGACAACGAGCACAGTGGCCCTCGTACCTTGGTATCATCCTTTCCTCCATGGCGGTCGCAGCCGGTACACCCATCCAAGCCTGGCTTTTTTCCCAGGTCATTGGTGTGTTCCTTCTGGAGGGCGATGAAATCAGGGCGAAGAGCAATTTCTGGGGCCTCATGTGGCTCGCTTTAGCCGGAGGTGTCGGTCTTGCGTACTTCGCCGAAGGATGGATCGGCTTGCGTGTCCAGTACGCCGTCAGCGCGGCGTACAAGGCGCAGTACCTCAACGATATGCTGTACCAGAAGCTTTCCTTCTTTGACGAGGATGATAACTCCCACGGCAGTCTGAGCTCCAGGATTTCGAGTGACGCGAAGCAGTTGGAAGAGCTTCTTGGGTTGAACCTCGCTGTCATGCTCTCCGCAGCGTTCAACCTCACCGGGTGCATCATCATCTCCCTTGTCTTCGGTTGGAAGCTTGGCTTAGTCGCCATGTTTGTCGCCTTGCCGATGATGATAGCTTCGGGTTGCTGGAAGTACAAGCACGAGGTGCACTTCGACCAGATGAATTCGGCCGTCTTCATGGAAAGCTCACAATTCGCCACTGAAGCCATGGGGGCTTTTCGAACTGTCTCTGCCCTCACCATGGAAGACTCCATCAATAGCCGGTACCGACAGCTTCTGGACGGCCATGTCAAAACAGCTAATCGCAAGGCTCAATGGACGTCAGCAATCTTTGGCTTCACAGACAGTGTTAGTCTGGGATGTCAAGCTTTGATCTTCTGGTACGGTGGCAGCCTGCTAGCCAGCGGCGAGTATACGATGGAAGCTTTCTTTGTTTGCTCCATGGCCATTATACAGGGTGCAGAGGCTGCGAGCGGAGGCTTTACCGTGGCACCTAATGCTGCACAGGCAACCGCAGCTGCAAACCGCATCCTCGACGTTCACCAGTCAGCCGATGTTGATCAAACCAATACCAGGTGCCACAACGGGTTCATAACCGAAACCGAGGGTGGCGCCAGTATCGAATTGAGGGACGTCTCCTTCAAGTATCCCACACGAGACGTCTCTGTCTTCGACTCTTTGAGCTTCACCATTGAGAAGGGCCAATACGCAGCATTCGTCGGGCCGTCTGGGTGCGGTAAAACGACCATCATCTCCCTTCTGGAGCGTTTCTACGATTTGGAGCCAGACAGCGGCGCAATCCTGTGCAATGGCGTTAACATCAGAGGTCTGGACGTCTACAACTATCGACAGGACCTGTCACTCGTGCCACAGGAACCGGCCATGTTTCGAGGAACTGTCCGCGACAACATCCTTTTCGGTGTAGCTGACCCCAGTTCTGTCTCGGAAGAAAGGATCCACGAGGTGTGCCGCGAGGCTTTCATCCACGACTTCATCGTTTCCTTACCTGAAGGCTACAATACCGACGTTGGTCACAAAGGTGTGTCCATGTCTGGAGGGCAGAAGCAACGACTTGCCATTGCACGCGCCTTGATTCGGAACCCCAAGATTCTGCTGCTGGACGAAGCCACGTCGGCGCTTGATTCCGAATCCGAGAAGATTGTTCAAGCAGCGTTGGAAAAGGCACATCAGGGAAGAACCATGATTGCCGTCGCTCATCGAATTTCGACGATTCAGAATGCCGATGTGATCTTTGTCTTTGATGACGGAAAGGTGGTGGAGAAGGGGACTCACACCGAGCTTATCAGCAGACATGGTGTCTATTGGGAAATGGTGAGTTTCTTCCACTTTAATTCGCGTTCACCTCACCTGACTTGTTACTCTAGTGTCAAAATCAAGCCTTGGATCAATAGATGGCTTTAATGGTGAAGGATCACACAACTGGCCTGGGAACCTCGATGGCCGATTGTTGAATACCCGGTTGGGATTGTTTGCTATCGCTTTGAAGTCAGGTTCCCGAAACCTTTTCTTCGTAAATTTGCAACATCCGTCTCTCTTGATGTTCTTCCATACTTGAATCCGCATTGTCTTGGAATGGCGCATTTCGTAGTGAAATGTCCCAAGCTCCCAATGCAAGTTCTCGTCAACCTGTTTCTTTCTTATCTGTAACCTAGCTTTACCCATAATAGTACATCACATCCTCAGGTGCAACCGTCCGCTCAAAGGACTAATGCATCTCTCATGAGAAGCTTGCCAGACGCCGTAAGAGGTCGCCGCTCCCAACGCACGTCCTCAGGCTCTCCTTTGACCTCAGCCGTCTCCTCTACAATTTTCCACTCCCCCGTCGCCTCATCTTTGTCCAGAAAGCAAAATACAACGCGGTCGCCACCATCTTCAAAGAGGTACTCTCGACGCCCAAGTCGATGCCACTGCTCCACAGGCGTGCCCTCGGTTGCGTTTATTCGCTCCAAAACTCTGCTTTTCAGAGCCAGAACATACAAGGAGCGCGCGTTCCATATTCCGTCCTTGCTTGGATAATCTTTCAGCATCAACGTGGCTTGATCGCGTACCAGAGGATCGCGGCAGAACAATACCACGCACAGCAGGCGCCATACCAAGCCGCACTGCAATGAGAGCTGCTGTGCTGGGTTTTTGAAGTCTCTGGCAATACGCAGGGCTACTTCTGCCAGGGATAGATACTCGCGATGGAGAGGTGTTTGCGCGTGTACGGTTTCAACGTCGTGATACAGCATAGGGTTATCGAAGGCATAGACACCTAGGCACTGTAGACGGAGATGGAGAGCTCTCAGATATGTCGGCGACTTGGCGTCGGACAGCATCACTCGGTTGAATAGTGGCAGAAATGCAGCATCTAGGGCCTGCAGCTCCCTCGCCGAGGCCTCCCAGAACTGTTTGATTCGAGGGTGCCCGGTAAGAGTCGAATAAAACTTGGCGATGTCGTCTGGGTCCTTTGAGTTTAACACGCCCGATTTCTTCAAGAGATCCAACACAGGCGGCCCTATCGTAGTTCGTGCACGTCGAGTCGTGGCCCAAAACTCTTCGAATTCGTCAAGGCTGTTGAAGACGGTCGGTATCTCCCCCCTGGTTGCGGAACCGCGAGGTAACTGGCTTATCAGAACGATGAACGACTGAATTGTGTGCTTCTTATCCCTCAGCCCCTTTGTGAAGTTTGGAAAAGGTTGACTGCGGCCAAGGCTGCCGCGAAGCACGAAGCCGGCCTGGGTTATTAGATGAGTGAAGATGTCGGCCACCACTGCAAGGAGAGGCTTTGGATTCGGGGCCAAGGCCGCAATTTGACCATGCGAATCCTGGTCCGTCAACATGGCAAGCAAGACAGCTAATCCGTGATTCACATGATCCAGGGCCGCCTTTCTGTGACCACGTAGCGTCTCAAAGCACAGAAACAGCACCGACAAAAAGACGGCGTCTTGCATAGAAGCCTTCTGGCTCTGCAACTTCAATGCATGGCAGTAATGAGCCACAGCATGGAAGTAGTGTGCATCCTCTTCGGTGGTCGCGCGCACCGGCACTGATGCGATGCCAAGAGTCTCGTGTATAGACTGGCTATACCACAAGCTCAATGCCCCGATGCCAATTGCAGCGTGACGGACAGTTCTGTTATTGCGAGCGAGCTGAGGCAAGGTCACCGCCCATAACTCGCCATTGGAGCCCGCGGCGATCCATGGGCCTTGAACCAGGTGCACAAACTCTTGGAAGTAAAGCACGCTCTTGCCGTCGAAGTCGAGCGAGTCTTGATCAAGTTTCAGCTGCGTCAATGGAGGAGCAGGGCGAGTGATCTGCTTGGAGTCCCAACGGAGCTGAATAGGGCCGGACCGTTTCTGCTCGCTCTGCTGGACAGCATAACCCTCGCAATGTCCCCTGTTCTTGAGACAATTGCCACAATGCGGCTTCAGCTCGTCACATTTGATGTGCCGCTTCTTACAAGTAATGCAGCCTGTTCGTACTTTGTGCGTGCTTGTACGGGGCAGCTTTGGCTTGTGGTGTGACTGCTTCTGCGACAGAGGTCTGGAGGGATTCAACCGTGAGCTTATCCTATGACTGATTGAGGTTGTCGTCGACTTACTTTGAGCTTTTGGCCAATGCAGACAAGGAATCTGCCATTGCTATCGACTGCTGCGTAATGGACAAGTGCAAATCAAATGACATGTCCTGTCAGCGGGGTTGGTAAAGAGTCTAAGCGCCCCGAATATTAATCCGTGACTCCTATTTCGCCATCCCCGTGGTTCTGAACATACTCGCCAACATACTTCTGGGACATGTTTACGTGCTTGAGCCGTCTGGGGCCTAAAGCCTGCTTGAAAGATATTTCCCAACAAAGCAGATAGAACCATTAATCTTTAGAGTTTATAATCCAGGCCTCCGCTTTAGTAGGCCAAATGCTAGACTGGTGAAGGTTTACACCACCTTTTTACACTTGCGGGCCCGTTGCGGACCTACTGAACCAAAATCTGCAGCAATACCTCACTTCTGCATATCTGGGCCGTATGATTGGCAACCGAGTCTTCTGGTCTCCTTGCCGTCACAGCTTGCCGCCGATGTGACGGTGGCGCAGTACGAGCAGGGCCAACAGCGGAACATGGGTCAACCAACAGTCTTGGCACGAGAAGCATCTCATAATTACCAGCCATTCCCCGGTGAAGCTTGGTATCCAGGTAACATATCTCTTTTCTACAACCTAGTATTTCTTTCTTCACCTTTTCTCTATTATCGGAACAGTTCCCCGCCAAGTCTACACCAAATGTCCGACGCAGACATTCCGATTCCCTCGACTGAGATCGAGTCACTGTCCAACGTAGCTTCTGGCAGCTCGATACAGAGCCCTGCCAACAGACTACGGACCCCTTCGGTTTCCGTTACCCCTCCTCCATCTTCAACTATCCGGAACGATAGTACTCCTGTTAGGCCCCGAAATGGATCATCCCAAGACGAAGTTGCTTCTGGCATACGAAACATTCGTCTTTCAGATCCAAGCGGGGTTTCAAATCTGTCCGGCTTAGCCGAAGCCGTTGAAACGGTTGCGAGGGGATCCGGCAATCATGCATCCCTCTCTCCAGAGCCGAGTCGCTCACCGTCTGGTACCCCTCGGTCTCCTCGGCAGAGACGTGGTGGACGTCGTTCAAGTGCAGGACTTGACAACCGGCCCCATGATGTACTCGATGAAGAACTTCCGCAAGATGCATTCCATTCTCCGGAATTCCAGCAGGCTTTTCGAGATGCTAAGCAGCTCATGTCAAATGTCGAGAGCGTTCTTGGAAGTTCTACACTCCACAATGACCCCGATTCAACTATGCGGAGGCTTTTTGTGGAAGCCGGTGAACTTGCTCGCTTTGAATATCCAGCAACCCGAACTGTGGGCTTTGTTGGTGACTCGGGGGTTGGTGAGTTGCAGCGCGGCCAATGCGATTCATTAACTGACAGTCCCAGGGAAAAGCAGCTTGCTCAATTCACTACTTGATACCAAAGGGCTCGCAAGGACTGTAAGTTAGTCCCTCTATCCTGGCTTAGATACTCACCAGCTCTAGAGCAACAGTGGTGAGGCGTGTACGTGCGTTGTGACAGAGTACCACTATCACAACCGCGACACCTTTGACATTGAAGTCAATCTGTTCACTGTGGAAGAGCTGCGGGATCAGCTCACAAGGATGCTTCAAGCTTACCGCCACTTTCACCTTCACAGCGCCGAGATGGAGGACGCTGAAAGGCGCGACATGGAGGCGAGCGCCAATGTTGCTAGGGACACATTTCGTTCCATGTTCCGGGGTCAATTGAACAATGAGGCTTTCCTAACCAACCAAGCGGAAGACGACGTTCTCAGGACTCTTACTCAGTGGGCTGCTAACACAAGACCCTCGGAGATTAGCACTCGACAAACTGGACTTTCACTGCAAGCTTGTTCTACTGCTTTGATGGAACTGTCCTCGGAGCCGCCGTCACGAAATCAGCCAGCAGCATGGCCTTATATCAAAAGCACCAAGTACGTCACACTGCTCACGAGCTTGGCATACTAACAAACTATAGAGTCTTACTGAACGCACATATCCTCAGCAGAGGTTTGATCCTTGTAGACCTACCAGGTGCGTGTTGTTCTGCTGGAAGACAATAGAGCTAATGGTGCTCCAGGGCTTCGGGATCTGAATTCAGCCCGAAGAATGATCACTGAACGCTACCTCCTAGGGTGCAACGAGATCTTTGCTATCTGCAACATCGGTCGAGCTGTGACTGATGAAGGAGTCCACCATGTGTTTGAGCTGGCTAGACGAGCTCGTCTCTCAAATGTTGGAATCGTCTGCACTCGATCAGATGTAAGTTTGTTCCTTCTAGGCTGGAATGGATCTTAATTATGGCAGGACATCCTTGCCGAGGAGGCGATTAGGGACTGGAGAGGCGAGCGAGCGACAACTATCAGGCGACTTATGAATGCTATCGCTACTGATGTGAGAGACGAGGGAGAAGTTCAAGCGGATCTTGATGAGTATGGGGAAGATGAAGATTTATCAGAAGACGAGAGGGATCACGAGAGAGAGCTTCATCGGCGACAAGCGAGTATTAGGTACTCCCGTGCAATCCTTTCCCAGGCATAGACACTGACATTGCTCAGGAATCGCAAGATGAACCACGAATTCGAGTATGTTTTGATGAATGAAAGGGACCAACTGTTGACACCTTTCTATAGGCTAAAGATGTTTCTCGTCCACACTCGCAATGAGTTTGTGACGGCAGAGCTCAGACACAAATACGACGAGCGCGTGGCCACTGACGAAATCAAGGTCTTTTGCGTCAGCAACAAAGACTACTGGGAAAATCGAGAGAAGCCCAAGACCAAGTCGAGTCGATTTCTTGATTTGAGTGGTATTCTCCAGGTCCGCAAGCACTGCATATCCATCGTGGCAAACAGCCAACGACGGATCGCAACGCGGTATATGAAGGACCAGATCCCGGCGTTGCTTGCGCAGGTTGACCTATGGGTTCAATCCGGGGCGCGGACTGCAAGTGAAGAACGTCGTGAGGCACTTTGCCAGATGCTGGACGGGGTGGAGAGACGACTGAGGAGGGTACGAGGACTGCTATAGAACCAAGATTCTCACTGACATGATGTAGGATTTCACCTCGAGCACCAGCGTTATCAACCGTGTAGCCCATTCATTCAACCAGGACTTTACAGAACGCGTGTATGAGCGTGAGTCAACCCTTTATCTAAATATGAGCTCCGTATTCAATGACTGGTCAGGTCGCCGTGTCTCTTCGTGGAGCCGGTCAGCAAGAGAGGCTAGTGAGGAATGGGCTGGGGTAAGTTGGCCTAACTTGACAGATGACTGTTGCTAATGAACGAAGTGGCATCACCGTAAGTTCTCCTCGCTTCCGCCAAACATTGACTAACTGGATAAGAGACGTACTCTGCTTTTTGCCGCCGGTACGGAGATTACTGCACCCCGGCAGTCGGAGCGCATAACTGGAACGAAGAAGCCATCGACGGAATGGTTCAGGAACTGGAGGACCCATGGCAAGATCTGTGCGCAAGACTTGAGCGACGGCAATCTGATCTTATTAACCACGCCGATGCCATAACGAACACAGCTATTGAGCGGTTCGGTATGTTTCACACTGGCTTCTATTGGCTTTCGCATGAGGTGAGAATGTGGCTAATTGGAATCTAGAAACCCAGTTGGATGACGACTATGAAACTACTGCTCCATTGATGCAGGCCCTTCTTACCAGACAACAACTGCTTATCGATGCTATTGAGCAAGTCAATGAACAGTTTGAGACTGATCTAGAGTAAGTACCACCTTAGTATCGAGCGACAGGACTGATTCTCTGGCTAGATTAATGCGTATCGATGCCCTCTCCAGTCTCAGAAGCTCATTCATTGGAAGAGCAATGGAAACATCGTATCGAAGCTGTAACCAAGAGAGCGGTATGTACCATGGGCCTTGGATCTTTAACGCAACCTCATTGACAATTCTGCTAGGAAGCGGAAGTGACAGTCGACGAAAAGGAATCATCAAGAAAACTATAGCTAGCGAAGATCTTTTCAAGACTTTGATGAGAAACTTCAGAGATGCGTTTCGCACCAAAACTGATGATTCTCAACAGAGAATACACCAAGCAACTACGTCGTACCTGGATGTCGTGCAGGAGACTTTTGATCTTGTACGTAGCGAGAATGTGGCGCGAGAGAGTGAACAGGATCCAGATTTTCGTCTTCGGGTGGATGGTGTGGCCAGGACAGGGAGGGATACGATGCAGAGGATTCACAGAGTTATCTTTTAACGCAGTTAGTCATGGAGGTTGGTATGCCTCTAATGGTGTATTATGGACCAAGATTACTCTAATATGGCGAAACTCTGTCTCCCAATAGCAGCTCCTACACGTTCGCGATGTGGCTATGCCCCATACCCCGGCCTCTCTCATACAAATCTGGAAAGCTAGCCTCAAAAATGCGTTGCCAAGACGAATGCTGGTTGAATCGACCAGTAGAATTGTAGCCGACTCGCTCTACCCAGTCAGCCACGGCGCGAAATGTCTGCCCCTGCATATTAGCGACTATCACTTCCTAACCCCTGAGGTTATAGGCAAATAGAATCACGCCATAAACGCTGCGGCTGAGATGAGCGGTTTCGTGGGGTTGCGTTGGCCTCGGCACAGATTTTGAGACAATTCATTGGCTCCGAGAATGAATATAACCCCAATGCCCCAAGAATCACGTCTCAGCTCCATTCAACTCCACACCACTCATCATGGATGTAACTCTCGATTCCGACGTTCTCAATCAGCTCAACACTGCCGAGGCCAAAGCTTTGCACGACATTAGCGACAGTCTGAGCGCTTGCGGCGTCGGCAAGATCGTCAATCTCCCCCAGATCATTGTCGTTGGCGAGCAGTCATCTGGAAAGTCGTCAGTTCTTGAGGCCATCTCTCATGTACGCTTTCCGGTTGAAGGCGGGCTGTGTACTCGTTTCGCGACGGAGCTGGTCCTTCGCCAGGCCAACGAGACTCGAGTCGATGTCAGCGTGAGGTTCGCAGACAAATCAAAGGCATCCCAGTCTTTCCAGAGAACTGGTTTCAATGACAATGACCTCCCCGACATCATCAAAGAGGCCAAGGAGTGCATGGGCTTCGCTCGAGCCGGAAAAGACTTCTCCAAGGATGTCCTCCGCCTTGAGATAGAAGGGCCAAAAATGTACCCTTTGAGTCTGGTTGATCTTCCCGGCCTCTTCCACGCCGACACCGAGACTCAATCTCTCGGCGGCAAAGAGACGGTTGATGAGCTGGTGGAAAGCTACATGCAGCAGAAGAACAGCATCATTCTGGTGGTCATCACTGCGAACAACCAGCTTGCCAGTCACGTAGCTCTCCGCAGGGTGAAGCAGATCGACCCGCTCAGACAGCGGACCATTGGAGTTATTACCAAACCCGACCTCACGCGCCCTGGATACGCAGATGAACGAACGTACGTTAGGGTTGCCAAGAACCAGGAGGGCGCAAACAAGCTGCAGCTTGGATGGCACGTTCTTCGGAACAGAGCAGAAGATGAGACAAGCCTCGAAGCTCGGGACGAGATCGAAGAGTCCTTCTTCAAGACTGGTGCTTGGGCGACGATTCCCCGAGAGGATCGCGGGATTTCAAGCCTTCGCAAGAAACTCAGCAGAGTATTGTACAGCCACATCCGGAACAGCCTGCCAGGCGTTGTCCAAGACATTGAGGGAAAGCTCAGAGAGCGACAGGAAGAGCTTGATCGACTCGGAAAACCCAGGTCCAGCCAAGAGGATATGAGATCCTTCCTGCTCACAATTGCTGGCGACTTTCAGCGTCTTGCTCGGGACGGAATCCATGGCCGGTACAACGATGCCTTCTTTGGCGAATTGGACGATGATAATCTTAAACTCCGGGCTCAACTTCGAAACTTTAATCGAGCCTTTGACCACGTCCTCAGGACCAAGGGATCAACACAGATTATAGTCCCCGATGGCGAAGATCAACGAGAGGAGGCCCATCTTCCTGAGTACCTGGAAGATTTTCTCCAACAGTATCCATACGAATTTCCGGACCCCGAGATCATCACCGCAGAGGAGCTCAGCATCCAACTCCAAAAGCAAGCCGCTGCTAATCAAGGCCGAGAGTTTCCAGGATCTCCAAACAAAGACCTTGCCATCCAGCTTTTCAAGAAGCAGGCTGCTCCATGGAAGGGCATTGCCGAGTTTCACGTCAGCCGCGTAGCCACAATCACAAAAGTTTTCGTGGACAACCTGTTCAAGCATGTTATAGGGCACACCAATCAAACTACCGAGGCCATCCTGTCTACCTGTGTGGATTCCTTCTTCAACGAGAAAGAGAAGATACTCCAAGATAAGCTCGAGGAGCTATTGAGACCCTACTCTCAAGGCTACGCGATGCCTTTAGATGTGGAATTCTATCGCACTTTGTCCCAAAAGTCAACAGACCGACTTGCAAGTCGATTTTGCGAAATCATGCGGGAGAAGCACCCAGAGATGTTTGAAGACTCGGGGAAGAGGCTCACTGCAAAGATGATAGCTCAAGCTATTTCATCTGATGAAGGGCTTCAGGACGGCGAGTTTGGTACGGACAAGGTTGTTGACTCCATGCTGGCTTATTATGAGGTAAGGATCTACCAAGTCACTCGCTCAGCATGCTAATAGTTGCAGATGTCCCGGCGCACGTTTACCGACAACGTGATCAACTTGGCCATCGAAAGCTGCCTCGTGTGTGACATACCCGACATCCTCACGCCGACACAGGTAGATCGGATGAGTAAGGAGAGGCTGCAGGAGCTAGCAGCGGAGTCCGAAGATACGACATCTCGTAGGGAGTTCCTTCAAGAAGAAGTGGGCATCTTACGCCAGGGCCTGGCCCAGTGCCGGCGCTATAAGCCCAGAACAGTCACAGGTGAGTATCACATGCATTGCTAGATGAACCTAACTCAAGAAACAGCCCTGCCGTCTTCGAAGGCGAACACCCCGTCATCTACGAAAAGAAGCTCCGCTGCCAGTAAGGCTTAGTGATCTGTTCGACAAGGGGCCGACTGACCGGATATAGCATCATCAACAGTCATGGGCGTGGAAGGGCCGTCTTCCCCCCCTATACCAACACCGGAGCGGCGAACTACAACCACTGGCCACACAAGTTCCTCGGCCACTAGCCCAGTGCCTCCGGAGAAGAATGCTAGCCCATTATCCGCCATGTTTAGGATCCTCACTTCAGATGAACCTCCAAACTCAAAGTCTGTGTTTGGCTCCGAGCCTGCGAGTTCTACGGCTGTGTCTAGTGCATTCGGCTCTAACCCTGCGAGTTCTACAACTGCGCCCAGTCTATTCGGTTCCAAGCCTGCGAGTTCTACAACTGCGCCCAGTCCATTCATACTTGTGAGTTCCACAACAAGTGCTCCCAGTGGAAGTCCTCGGCAGAATCCTGCGAGTCCGACTTCAAAAGGTTCTGGTGGCTTGTTTGGAACAGGCGCAACTTCAAATCCTCCATCCGGGGGATTATTCGGCGTGGGAGCAAATCCTCCACAGCCAAAACCTGGCATCTTCGGATCAGCCAGCTCTGCCAATGCTTTCGGCTCAGCACTCTCATCGACTGAAACCCCTCAATCCTCCTTTGGCAAACCCCCCTGGGCCAAACCTTTGTCAGCACCAGCGACCGAGGCTAAACCCTCCAATGGTGGGTTTTCTGCCTTTGCATCAGCCAGCGCAGGATCGCCCAGCAAAGGATCCTTTGGCGGCGCGTCGTCCAGCAAAGAGACCGATAGCCGTGGGTTTGGCGGTGCGTTTGGGTCCTCGTCAAACTGGGATCCTTATGATTTGAGCTGACACTAGATGACCATCATCAATAAAGGCGAGATACAACACACACCATCCCCTTTGGGCTGGTTGCAAACCTTCTGGATGGCGAGAGCCCCTCCTTACGGAGACCAGACGCGAGAAGACGGGAAGATTGAGCGTTTCCAGCATATCTGTGCTACGATAGGCTTCTTGAATGTCTCCCCAGAAGAAAACCGACTTAGATGTAAATCATCTGGTTCTTATACATAGATCTTACAATCTATTGAGCTTTGACACCTATGTGGTCGTGTGCGGATGCTTTCTACAGGGACTGGCCCACTAGGAAGGCATATTGTCATTTGTATTATCTTAGATACCGAAATTGAAAGACACGGATTACTCTCGGTGTTCTCCAGTTGCCCCTTTGGGAGTGTTGCCTCTTTAGGGAAGTGGGGCGCCGATATGTCATTCTAGAAGGAGCTCAGCCAGGTATAACAACGGGTAACTTCTTGATCACGTCGACCCGACCTTGTTTGGTTCCTCCCATTCTCCAGTAGCCAAGTAGCCTTCTCCAGACTCATCCTACACCTCAAGTATGGTCTTCTCACAGACTCGCGTGTCCCTTCGACAGGGTCAACAGTGCTCGGCACTCAGAATGACCCCGCGCCATGCCGTCACGCTGATGGCCTGCCAACGGATGAACATCTCGACTCGGGACATGACGGCAAAGGATCTTGAGAAGCTGAAAGTCAATCAATCACGCCTGATGGAAACACTTCATCACACGTGTTCTTGGGGCACGGGTATGAGATGGGGAAGGTATGTGGGATCAATGTGTCGATTCATGAGTCTGACAAGTCCAGCAACCCCACCGACACGGGAATGACTCGGCTGGCCCTCTCAGATGCCGACAAACAGGCCCGGGACTGGTTCATCGAGACCACTGAATCTCTTGGGTGCAAGACAACAGTTGACTCGATGGGAAACATCTATGCCGTTCGTCCCGGCCGTCAAGATGGGCCCCCCACTCTTGCGGGGTCTCATCTGGATACGCAACCGTCTGGCGGTCGATACGATGGCATCCTGGGTGTGCTGGCGGGCATTGAGATGCTCAAGGTGCTTCAAGAACACAACGTGGAGACAGAGTTCCCGGTTGGCGTTGTGAACTGGACCAAGTAAGCTCCCAGCCATGAGGGCATCCGACTCTAACCCTTGCAGCGAGGAGGGTGCACGCTTCCCCATCAGCATGATGGCTTCAGGGGTCTGGGCTGAAGCAACTCCTCTGGAGCAGGTTTACAACACTAAAGAGGTTGGTGGAGATGCGACGGTCAAGTCTGAACTGGAGCGGATCGGATACTTGGGTAAACCAGCTGCCAGCTACAAAACCACCCCAATCGGTGCGCATTTTGAGCTTCATATCGAGCAGGGCCCTATCCTGGAGCGATCACACAAGAAGATTGGCGTTGTTCAAGGTGTTCAGGCATACAAATGGCTTACAATTCAAATCGAAGGACGAGGTGAGTACTCCGTTGCATAGTAGGCCAAGCTAACAAGTAAGACGCACACACTGGTTCAACCCCTTTGACCGACCGGGCTGATGCTCTTCTTCTGGCTGCTCGACTCATCACGCACTCTCACCGTCTCGCTACAAAGCACAAGGCCCTCGCTTCGACCGGTATTCTCAGCCTCACCCCTGGCAGCACCAACACGATCCCCGGTCATGTCAGTTTCAGTCTTGACATTCGAGCTCTCGCCGATGAGACAGTAAAGAACCTTGAGGTGGAGCTGCGACACGACTTTGACCTATTGGCCCGTGGAGTTGACGTTGATGGTCTGCTCGCTGGCTCAACTCCCGGTCTTCCTCTGCCCTTGACCTGGCGAACAGACATGGTCTCGACAGCGACCAAGTTCCACCCAGACTGTATTCAAGCGGTCCAAGAGTCTGCCGAGTCGGTGCTCGGGAGTAAAGACGGCATAGTTAACATCTCGAGCGGTGCCGGTCATGACAGCGTGTACACAAGCAAGCACTGCCCTACTACCATGATCTTTATCCCCTGCAAGGGAGGCGTCAGCCATAACCCGGAAGAGTATTCCACTCCGGAAGACTGCGCAATTGGTGCAGAGGTGCTGTGCCAAGCTGTTGTGCGTTATGATCAGAAGAGGTGCTGAGGGCACCCGGATGATCAGGAGACCAGACTATTCTAGCCTCGCAGTATCTTTAGGAGTATGAATAGGTAATACAGCATGAGAACCCCATGTTACGAGCAATCACGACAGGGAGCTTCATACATGAGAGACGCGAGGGAGTCTGTCTTCGTGTGGCTAAGCCACGTTCTGTCTCACTCAACCCGTAACGCCAGACCATGCAGAGTAAACGCCAGCCGTCAATCGTCATATTCATCGCCTTCCTCGACCTCCACCTCTACCTCCTCCAGGCATTCCCGGCATGCCACCACCCATACCCATCTGTTGCATCATGGCCTGCATGTCCATACCTCCAGGCATCCCAGGCATTCCACCACCTCCTCCTCCTCCCAGCATCTTCATCAGGCTGCCCATGTCAGGCATGCCTCCTGCACCACCAGCACCGCCCATGCTCTGCAGCCGCTTCTGCATCGCGGCAAGCTGCTGTGCCTTGTTGCCACCTCCCATGGCCTGCTGCGCCTTCTGCATGTTCTTCATGTTTCCGCCCATCTTCTTTGCCATGCCCGCCATCATGCGCTGCTGTGTGAGGAGATCCTCCACCTCCCGCACTGATGTTCCTGAGCCTCGCGCGATTCGCGTCATCCGGGTTGGTTGATCGATGAGAATCTTGCCGTCAGAGTCAAGCTCCTTCTCCGTCATGGAGTCGCAGATGTAGATCATGCGCTTGAGCTTGGCACCGCCCTCCTCATCATCCATGCCCTGCATCATGCTGCTCATGCCAGGGATCATGCCGGCCATCTTTGACAGGGGACCCATCTTCATGATGTTGGAGAGCTGGTCTCGAAGGTCGCGCACCGTAAAGATACCCTCCTGGATGTGCTTGATGGTGTCTTTCTGGTTGAGGTTGAGGCTCTGGACATGCTCCATCAATCCCGCCATGTCGCCCATGCCCAGCAGCTTCTGCACAAACTGCTGGGGAGCAAATTTTTCGAGGTCCATCATGTGTTCACCAGTACCAATAAAGACGATCGGAGTGTGTGTCGCTGCGACCGCAGAAATGGCACCACCACCGTGGGCGTGGCCGTCTGTCTTTGTGATGATGATGGCTCCGAAATCAGCAGCCTCCTTGAAGGCCTTGGCTTGCGACTCGGCCTGCTGACCGATAGACGCATCAAGAACCATGATAGTCTCGTCCGGCTTGATGGCATCCTGGATGTCAATCATCTCCTGGAACAGAGCAGACTCTTGACGGTGGCGACCCGATGTATCGACAATGATGACCTCGAACCTGTCCTTCTTGAACTGCTCAACACCAGCCCGCGCCACCTCGGCAGGATCCGTCTCCGTGAGAGAGCCGTAGTAAGGGATCTTGGCCTTGGTTGCGTTCTGCTTCAGCTGGTCAAAGGCACCAGCTCGGAAGGTATCCGCGCACACCAGGCAAGCCTTGAAGCCCCTCGACTGGTAGTGCCGCGCCAGCTTTGTACACGTCGTGGTTTTGCCCGCGCCCTGAAGACCAACAAACATGATGACATTGCTCTTGCCCTTCTTCGGTCGGAACGGCTCGGCGTGGGGATCAACGAGCTTGACGAGTTCGTCAAACACGGCTTTCTGGATGACGCGCTTCTTGTTGACGGCGGGAGGGAGCTCTTTGAAGTTGACGGTGGATTTGATCGATTTCCGTAGCTGTCCAACGAGTCGAACATTGACGTCGGCTTCGAGGAGCGCAGCGCAAATCTCCTTGAGCATGCCATCAAAGGCCTGTCATGGTTAGCCAAGCCGTGGCAAAGGGTCTGGAGACGTGCCTTTTCGTCGAGATTCTGCTCGCGCGTCAAGTTGGTGACCGCCGCGTTGATGCGACGGCCGAGATCTTGAAGAACCATGGTTTCTGATAGCGACGGTCGCGGGGTATCACGATGTTGATGGACGGCCACGATGTTGATGGTGGAGGTGGGGCATTCAAGACTTTATCATAGTTTTTCCGTCCCGAGCGGGCTTACTCATAGTGCTTGAAGGATATAAAATGATACTAGTCCTTATTGATTTGCCATGCTTCCCAAATGCCAGTCACATCAACTAGCCCGTCGCTCGCCTTGAGCTGCTTTGAATGACTGCTCCTTGCTTTCATAATTGGAATCCTTGGAAAACTCGCTGATATAATCAGGGACCTTGACCTTGTTATACGGACCCGGCACTGGATCCCCAATTGTCTGGTGAATGGGCAATACCCCTGTCCATGTAGAATCCACAAGTTCCTCATTATTCAAGTCGTGATTCTCATCGGTAGCTGATCCAGCACTGATCTTGGCGCTAGCTGAGGCAATCCGAACCTTGAGAATGCTGGTGCTCTGCATTTCAGACGCCAATGGAGGTAGACGAGTATGTCTCCATCGATCGGGGACAACACTGTTGGTGATGAGTTCCATCGCGTATAGCTTTTCCGCGTCGTCCTTGACAGTGGTCGCATAGCCGAAAAGGACCGCTGAACGGTAATTGTAGTTGTGAGAGAAGCTGGCGAGAGTCAGGACAAGGCCGTCGATGTGAGATGCTGCAACACAGACAGGCATGCCCTGCATCTCCTCTCCGTCGGGGGTGGTTTGCGATAGGTTCATTATTCGCGAAGAGACGTAGCCGTGCAGATAGAGATCCAATGGGTCGTCGAGGCCGGCACTGGGACGTTCAAAAGAGCCTAGCTGCCCGATCATGGGGAGGACAACTGGGAAAGGCTGGGATGGAGAGTTGAAGGAGATGTGAAGGATTGGGCAAGTGTTGACAATGCGGTGGACATTTTCAAGCTCGTAAACCCCATGGACTTTGTACCGCTTGATGGTATTGGTAGAGTCTTTGGGGTATGTGAGATTGTAGCGACCCATGGTGAGTATGAGATGACTTTGGACGACAACGCTCTGCTGAACGAGGGACAGAACGTCAGGTTATAAGTGGCCAAGTCTTTGAGTCTGACTGATTGAGCGATAAGGGTATAATTACCTTCTACGGACAATATTCCTTAGTCTGATCTCGAGCTGTGCGGGGGTGGCTCGAGTTGTCTCAGCGCCCGCACAGGTTTTAAGATAATGGACGGTAATGAAGTCACAATGGTAGAAGCCGGCGCTCTTAGCGCATACGATTTTTGTTTTAATTTGTTGATAAGAGGCTTTTCTGCTCGGATATACAGACAGTAGCAAGGGGATTGATCTTGACGGATCATGACCACACTCAGCTGCGCTTTGTATTTGCCTATTCCGGCAAGGCGAGGGTTGTCAGATGTTCCAAACATGGTCCAATCATTTCGAAACTTTTACTAAGATGGCTTGCAACCTTTGCTAATGTAAGCTTCAGCAAAGGGGATGACGTACAGGCGTGCAACACCACACTCGACGGACTTACAAATCATGACCTTTATTGTCTATAAGCCATATTTCACTGTGACTACCCTTTGAAACCTTAACCGGCATACGGAGCAGGGAACGCTGGTCTAGATTGAATGGCAAGGATGCGTCGCTGGAAAGATCTCAGGGACAACTTGGTAGACCCTAGAGCATTGAACTACTTCGGTATAGGGGTGCAAGGAAACACGATACCGCTACGCGTTCGGGAGACATGAATCTCCCAGGCTTAGTTTCCTAGGCCACAATCCCAACACTTTTATACCTTCAACAGATTATGGCAAGAGTCATGACCTCTTGTTCTCGGCTTCCGTTCTCACCGAGTTACGTGTTGGGACACAAAAGCGGCTCAAGGCAGCACTACAGGATGGTGACTACGGTTCATGAACGTGACTCTTATCCACACCATTTCAGAAGTGCGTCATTACAGTTCACGGATAGAGAGAATAATATAGCCAGTGAAACAGAACTAGAGAATACTGACCCCTGTGCCAACTCTGACACATCACAAAGAGGTAGCGATTGCTTGCACCGTTAGTGAGACTTGAGACTTAGAAAGACAACCCAGTCAAAGAAAGTATCCATAGCGGACGAGCTATTAGAGACAGGAGGTCCTGCCAAAAGCAGTTGCCAATCAAGGACTCGCGGTTCCGACATTACACACTCTACGCAGATGTAACCTAGTATTTTACTAAAATTAAGAACCTTACAGAAAGGGAGATTAATACTCATTACGGAGGATCCGGAGGTTAAATATGAGTGAGACGCACTGACGTCGCTTATGTTCAACGTTACGAGATCCCTGTCAATATTTGTTAGTTGAAGCTCCTTATTAATCACGTTCCTCTCACTCTCGCTCTTCTAAAATCGCGCAACCATCAGCCATAGTCGGCCATGTTAAGGCGGCTTCTTCTAGGCTCAGTGCTGATCGCAGCACTGGCCTTGTTCTTTTCGCAACAAGAATCCCCCCAGCGCCCTCCTTATATCCAGGGTCGAAACAAAACCGTTCTGTTCTTAGTCAACCAAGAACATGGCTTATCAAACGTACATGTTGCTACAGCATCGGCGCTGTTGGAGAACTATCCCGATATCGAGGTGCATTTCGCCTCATTCTCCAAACTTGCAGGCAAGCTAGAGAGGGTCTCTCGTTTCGCGCGCAAACGTACGCCTGAAGCTCGGCATATAATCCTTCATGAACTTCAGGGTCTTTCATACACTGATGCCGTCTTCAAAACCGGCAAGGGGCTTGACAATATCCCTCACCCACCGGCTGCTGCTGGCATTGGCCATCTCTGCAAAGATATCCAAATTTGGGTCGCTCCATGGTCTGCTGAAGACCACTTCTCTCTTTACCAAGAGCTAGTCTCCGTCATTGAAGAAGTTGACCCTGCAGTGGTGGTCCTAGAAACACTATTCCGTCCAGGTCTGGATGCGACGCGTGATAAGAACCGACAGCATGCTATCATCACGCCTAACGCTGCAATTGACAACTTCTTGGGTGACCAGCCACATGGCAGCATGTTTTGGAAATATCCAGCGTAAGCTACACCAATGGTTTCAGTGCCAGGCTGACAATAGCAGAACGGGATCAGGCTTTCCATTTCCTGTGCCTTGGCGAAAGATCCCTGAGAATATCTATCTGAACATGCGATTCATCTATAGTGTGGTAAAGACACCCGATCTGTCTGCCAAACGAAAGGTTCTTCGTGAAAAGGGACTGAAAGACCCCATCAACTTCTTTGGTATGTATCGTCAAGATGTTCCATGGATAACCGTAACAACGGAGGGCGCAAGTGTCCCAGTCGATTTCATCCCACCCAATGTCACCTGTACCAGCCCAATCGTGCTTTCGGCTGCACCGGCTGTTGAGCAGGATGCTGGGTTGGTTGAATGGTTAAAGAAAGCGCCAACAGTGCTGGTCAACCTCGGAAGCACAGTCTCTGTGAGTACTGCACTTGTTACATCAGGGAGTGCAAGGTATTGCTTTCATGCTAATCTGCCTCCAGTGGTCGGAGAACCAGGCTTCAATAATGGCACGGTGCATAGCTCATGTACTCGACAAGACGGACGTACAGTTTCTGTGGAAGTTTAAAAAGTTTGGCGACTATTCAGACGACTTCCTCCTACCACTAAAGCCATACATCGGTAATGGCCGACTAAGAATGGCAAAGTGGCTCACGGTTGATCCAACCTCCTTGCTGGAATCTGGATACATCGCGGCGTCTGTTCATCACGGCGGAGCAAACTGCTACAACGAAGCAATCTAGTATGTCTCGTCTCCGGGAAGTTACCATAACTAACCCCCTGAAGCGCAGGAGTACCTCATGTTGTCTTGCCTATGTGGGCTGATCTATATCGATACGCGGCTCTTGCTGAATCAATCGGAGTTGGAGTCTGGGCATGCCGCGACACTAGTCCAGGCTGGTCTGTTGATGAGCTTGCAAAGGCCTTGCTAACAGTCGTGGATGGAGAAGCGAGCATATCCATGCATGAGAAGGCCAAGCAACTACGCAATCAGATCCAGCTTGGTGAAAAGGGACGCGATGTTGCTGCTAGGAAAGTAGCGGAGTTGGCATATGCTGGACGGCCTGAAACTGGATTGGGAACCGCATAAACTGTCACGCATACTCTTATATCTTCTATTTCTATACTCATCCCTAACCCATGTTTATATTCGAAAAGGCTTCATTCGTTCAAGTCGTTCATCATCAATCCTCCACACGCCTTTGGTTTGTTCGTCCAGCAATTCCCAGCTTGTCCCCTTTGCCAGATGGTGGAATGCTTCATGCTCGTCTCCAGGGATACTGCGAAATAGTGAGGGCTTCCATGCCTTTCCTTGCTTCTTCTCCTCTATCCTCATTTGTCTCTGCGCTTCCTCGACTTTGTGTTTGGCGATAGATGCCACTCGATAGTTGCCTCCTTCAAGCGCCTCGATGACATCTTTCCAAGCACGCCGTGACTCCCTATGGTCCTGATCTTCCACCGGATCAATGTCGACTGGCGGTGGGGAATTCTCTGTGGCATCAACATTATACGTTTCCGCCAATTCTCCGTCCCCAGTTATTTTCCAGCCCTCGCTCCAAACTCCCGATAACTTGTAACATGACTTCTTTGGCTTGTCTTTGTGGTAGACCCGAGCCTCAAAGTAGTTTCTCTTTCCCCGGAAAAAGCCTGACCCTGAAAAGTTGATCTCCGACACGTATCCAGAGCTCGAGACGATGGTATAAGTGCCAATGATCTCTGGGTAAAGACACGCAGTCAGGAAGCCGCGCACCATGACGTTTGGCAACGGTACCAGGTAATCTTCGTCGAATTTGTCAATGTGTATTATCGCGTGGCCGATTTGTCGGATATTAATGTTGCCGTTAAATGTCATTTCCACGCGGCCATACCCATCAGCTCTAATGCCGTGCTCCCTGCTTGCAATATGCATTGCCGTAATCGGTGGATGGTGGCTGACCTGCTCAACGACCAGCCTAGTAGTGCTCGAGTCGGTCCATGAAGCGAGGAACAGCTCGCCCAGGAAAGCATTCAGCGGCTTCTTGATGCTGACATTAGGAGCCCCTCCGACGTAGAGTTGGTTGCGGAGACCAGCTAGAAACATCTGCAACACCGATAGACTTCGCTTCGCCGGATCTGACTCGGCAGCTGCAGCGGTAAAGATGGAGGGACGCTGTGCCCAGCTCCCGGGGTTTTCAACAACTGAAGACGGGGCCAGAAAGAAAGGCGGAGCTGTAACATTGGCCAGATCTAGATCTCCCTTGACGGTTGACAAGAACTGACCTCATTAGCTCGGCCATGTAACTACAGAACAGCACAAACCTTGACAAGGTCGACGAAACGAGCAGATATTGACTTGGAATCTGCTTCGTGGATTGTCCTCTTGGTTTTGGCCATGGGCTCCATTGTCAGCAGTCTGGTCAGATCGACAGCCGTAGTAACTCGTCTTCAATCTGTAAACTTGTGATCAACATTCACCTTTATCGTCAGGTCAAAAGCTTGTTTTATGTATTCTATGTATGCTGCCATGCAACGCCTCCTAGATTGGTGCGACGGTGCAATGTTCTGCCGTGAGCCTATAAGGAGTCAGTACCGGGGTGTCCATTCGTCCGAGAGGGAATAACGGGGCATTTGAAACGAATTGGCTTGTAGCTAGTAATCGGAAGTCGAGATGCCGATACGCAACTAAAACGCGGAGTAAGACCTAGCCGGAGCATTACGCAAGCGGATTGCAGATTTGGGGCTTATAAGCCTCTACTCCGTACTAAATAAAGCATACACCTGGCGAGTGAGTTCCTTAGCTTTGACATGTGCAACATCTTGATGCCACCGCGCAGAGCTTTCTCAAGGCCGCATCATTGTCCACAGAATTTCCTACTAAATTCAGGACATATTCTCTCCGATGGAGTCCTTGGAGGTAACTGTTGTCGCCTACCCGCTGATTACAAGATGTTAGGTACTCCTTGTAGGGTGAGCGCTAACCCCTAGCCTCAATGTCCATCCTCCAGTGGACGCCATTCGGGCGCAAAGTCATAAACGTAGATGCCACCAATTGACGCCATAGCTACAGTACCATACGTGATGGCTTGAACATATGTCACGACATAAGAGACGTAGAATTCCCCGAGTCAGTGAGAGCAGGTGGTCACAAGTCAGAAGGATTGACCGGGCCAAATTGGACAGCCCAGTTCAGCAATGCGCATGTCAGTGGAGGAACAGGTTGGACGCACTTGTCCTGCCTAACGATGTACATAAAAGCCGAGCTGATATGTTACCTGCGGGTCTTGGGTCATTGTGGACTTGTAACTGCGTAGAAGCTATCTCAGAGCGCCTTCTCACTTATACTGTCAGGTATTCGATCAGCCTTGTATATGGCGATACGCAACACTCGCTATCAGTTGTTCCACCATGCTGCACGTAGTCAAGCTGAAACTGAACGGTAATGGGCTTCAAGATCTGGTTCTCGCCAAGGCCTAAGCTGCAAGTCGATTTTGAAACCAGTCATGTTGCGTGAAAGGCATGCTGTGTTAGCTCCCACTAATTCTGTAGTCATCTTGGGCTTATCGACTTGATACTGCCTTGTCAGCTATAACCCCTGGATATCTGCCGTCTTTGATAAGAGAATCAATCCAACGCATGGCCAGCCAAAACCACAGAACCTAGGTGGTCTCAAGGGAATCTCTAGACGATTCGAGCAGCATCTAAACCTTGAGATAGAGTTACATTAGCTGATCCCTGACATCGTCGTGGAAATCTACTTACGAACTAGTTCAGTCCATAAGATCCCCCGAAATAACTGAGAATATCTACAGTTGACTGCAACGTCATAAGTGCGGACCAACATGTCCATTCTATCTGTGGAACTGGATAATTACGCGTCGTGCGGGTACGGGCAGATCGGATTTGCAAACTCCGATGGATCAGGACAGACTCGGACATCACTTCCTATTCCTACCACTAGTCCAGTGGTGTGACGTTACCGAAATCCTTGGCAAAGTGAAATCAACTCGGCACGGCAGTAGAGGAAAGGTGGATGAGTGATACATCGGTGATATCTTTTCAATGCAGTTCACGGTCCATTCCTAGGACCACCCAAGAGGAGTGAACCATGCTAGGAAGCTGCATCATCGACAGTCAAGATAAGCTTAATCATTGCTCTTATCAACTGTCTCAGACGCGTCAATGAATCAATGTCTTCATCTAACTCAGCCACCTCAACCAATTTCGACCAATACTAGCGCTGTCATGTCAGTCGAACGATCGACACCCCCTGACTCGCCATTCAAAAGCTTGGCAGGAAGATTTGCAACAAAAATGGAAGCTAGGATCGTCGATCGCGATAAGACTATGCCAGCTAGGCAAATAGCTTCATGTCGCTGACGACATTGAGGCAAGAATACTGGCAATACTGGGCACTCACAGACTCTCCACATCCGGGGATGTCGACGAGGTGGGAGCTTCACATACCCATTT
Source organism: Fusarium cyanostomum (assembly GCA_014824385.1). Classification (NCBI taxonomy): domain Eukaryota; kingdom Fungi; phylum Ascomycota; class Sordariomycetes; order Hypocreales; family Nectriaceae; genus Fusarium; species Fusarium cyanostomum. The sequence goes on along the minus strand of JABCKW010000243.1, from coordinate 65,140 downwards.
GAAAATAGCACCGAGACATGCCGGATGGTGGGCCGTTTGTGATACAATCATTAAGGTTATGAATAGACTTAATTCTAGCGGTGTATCTCCAACCTGCTCCATCGTTTGCAAAGCCAGTTGAGCTGCAGCTAGCCTGGAGCTTCCGTCTGTAGCATTGTGCATCCTTGCGCCCGCACTGAATTCGGATTCCGTCAGAAGACAGATGACGCGGCGACGTTGTACATTCCTGCGAGGACCAGCTTGGCGATATTGATCTGAGTTGAGTCTTGTTGAATCTCTGTTGAACTGTGAGCAACGGCAAAGCATGTGGTGAAACATGATTCTGTGATGAGTCGTAACGAACGTGGCTCAGCCGAGGCCCATAGATTCAGGGACTATCATGAACCAGTCACAGGCTGTGCTTGCAAGGCTGCAGATCTAGCGGCTGAGATTCAAAGTCCTCGGATTCCATGTCCCTCGGGCTCCAGATCCCCCTGGCAGCGGCCGGTCGGACGGGAGAGCCCAAGTGCCGAGATCCACAACTTGCGGGCGGGAGAGGCTGAGATTTCTTGGCTCTAGGGATCAGCGCCAAGCTCATCAAGCTCTGATGCTAAGTCGTGATAGCATTGCATAACGAGTAATGTCATCTTGTGAGAGCACGTACAAACTTGCTGTCTCAGACCCCGAAACACTCGTCAGCAAGCGCGCAATCACACAATCATCGCGATCCTTGGCACTGCCCTGTCACACTCGGCGGCCTCTGAATAGGAGACGTAGGCTTCCACATGCCGCATGCAGGGAAGCCGACGGGTCGGGAGTGCCCAATGTTTCCTTTTGCTGAGTTTGACCCCGTTGCAAAGTTTTCTCCAGGGTGAGAAATTGCAAGCGAGCAGTTGAAACGACGATGCAACCTGGAGACAAGGGCATGGTTAATTACCAGGCTCAACCGAACGCTTGGGTCGTAAAACATCCCGACAGTCAGGCAGTCCATGGCAACGGATGAATCTGACATGAGGCCCGGGCGAGATTCAACAGGCATCTGGTCCCCGGCTTGGCACGGCATCATCCCGTCTCAGCGGCCTCGCAGCCTCAGCATGACCCGACAGCACGATGCAATGTCGCCTCCATGCTTAGCCTGGAAGATGACCCTGTCGCAAACAAAGCCCGGTGGGGTGGCCGGGGTCTTGGTTGACTGGTGCCCGATCTCACTCGGTGCAACAATAATCTTAGATCTCTGACCTCCTGGCAGCTCATCCTTGACAGTCCAGGAACAAGCCCAATCACGGCCATTCTCGTCCCTCGTGGTCGAAGCCCGATGATATCTCACATTCACTTCTCCAACCCAATCCCATGTCGGCACCCGGAAAAAGCACAGAGCCTCATTTAGGAGTCCGCTTCCGTTTCCGGATACGGTGAGCTGCGGATTCACCGTGGTCAAACTGTACAATGAGAGCGGACAGAGCATGTGCACATCCACTTCTCCCTCTGTCAATCTGTCCCAGAGACCAAGACTCAACGGCAGGGGTGATCGTCGCTTGGGCGCTTGGCGGAGAACACCAACCCGGCAATTGCGTGTCGTCGTGGCCATGGTATGCTTATCAGTACTCCGTACGCAGCGAAGCTTGTCTCTGCGGGTCTGTACGCCATGGCACAAGGTCAGCGTCGTCTCTGCACTGCCCCTGCCTGTTCATCTCGCCAGGTATAAGGATCTGGGATGCCGCTCAACTCCATCATCAAACTCTCCTCAAGCATCACTCGATTTCACAATGGCCTCCCTACTCACCCGAGCGGAGCCCAACCCGGAGCTATGCATGAAATATGCACAGTTCGCCTCGCATATGGTAAGATGGCAGTTCAAGATCATCTACTGGACCATGTTCGTGTCGAACCTTCTAGTGCTCTTCGTTGCCTCGTGGACCTACATCAGGTGTGTTGCGTCTGTTTGATTCTATCACCCATCTAACCCATCGTAGAGGCCAAGCCGCTATGGAAAAGTTTGCTCACAACCCCGGACTGCGAACCAAACGTCTACGGCAATGCATGTTTATGTGTCTGGGATGCGTGTCGGTCTCGACCGTCATCGTCGTCATGGAGGCGTACTCCATCCTGGCTCTCCAGTTCTGCGACGGCGAGGACCTCATCTCTCTCTACTGGTCCACCTGGACCATGATCCAGATCGGATCTCTGATTGCCATGATCGGCATCATCCTTGCCCTGGCACATACTCTGCGAGGTCGACAACACCCGTAAGTCTTGTAGACTCCTCGATACGACTAGGCTAACCATATAGACCTTGGGCTCTTGCTCTCGGCACGCCAGTGCTTGTCATCGCTGGGATCCTTCACCTGTTCCACGACTGCACAAAGAAGCGAGTTAGGAAGAAGTTTCCGCGTAGCAAGACGGACTTTGACCTCAGCATGGGGCCACCCATGAGTCAAGCGTAAGACACTCTACCCTGACGGATGACCATCACTAACACAAGACAGTAACACCATCTCGGTCAACCCCGATGAAGAGTCAGACTTTGACAACGAATACAAGGGCCAAGTCGTAGGACTGACCTTTGACGGCGGTCCTATTATCCGCTTCACCGACGCCGTACCCGAGTCGTTGCCCGAGCATGCAGAGCTGCTTGGTTACTGCGCCCAGAGCAAGCCGATCATCATATGCAAGCGGGAGTCTGTTCAATTCTTGATGGACTCACCGGCAGCAGCAGCTCCTTCGGTTGTCCCGAGCTGTCACAAGAAGATGGACTCGTCAGTCTGAGCTCGACATCACCATGTCAGATTGACACTAGACTCGTCTGACCTCGACATCAACATGTCAGATTGACACTAGACTCGAGTCTGACCTCGACATGACTCCAGAATGAAAGACAAGAGCAAGCCCTCACCAGAAACATAGTTTCCTCGACTCGTGGCGTTACCACAGCAGCTCGCAAGAGTTCAGAATATCCAACACAAGGCCTGGAAGAAGGTCTTGCGAGGCGGCCTTGGCGAGCGACCGTGAGCATAACGTCAGTTGGCACCTCGGGACACTACACAGCCAGGTTCCCCACGGGTTCAGCGAGGTGATGGAAGACACCGATCATCCATGTCAGCGTCTCGGCTGATCCAAGCGACGAGGCCTGGCACATGCAAGTCAAGACTTGGAGGGCTTGCTCTGGGCGGTGATTTGGCCCGGCAACATTTCTTTAACTGTTCACATTTATTTTGTATCACCGCGTTCAAATCGGATGCTCTTTCGACTGCTCACATTTATCTATTGCGTTAGCTCAGGGGTCTGGGAATTGGTCTGGTTCACGGGCATTGGGGGCAAGGCATGGAAACCGGAGACTGGTTCGGATACGGAAAAGTGCATTTTAGAATCAAGGAGCGTTAGATAGATACCCATAGCAACAATAATGTGTTTTACAACTTTGACCTTGAAGCGTGATATGCAAGGGCTAGACGAGTCAGGGTTAAAGCTACGAGGCGGTAGCTGATAAGAACAGCTCGACACTGCATGACTTGCAGATGAATGAGACAAGGTGAGCTGTGATAATGAGTGTGCAATCTGAAGTGAAGCAATCATAGTTTCGTCCTGGCCAGCCTGCTCAGGGCAGCTCTTGCAACTCGTCACTGAACGATAGCGGGGTAATCCACTATGACACCTCTGGACGGCCCCTCCCCCTCCCTCCGAGTTCGCACAGTGCGGTTCGGCTTAGTAAATGGCTTTCTAATCACTCATCACGACATATTTTGATCGCTGACTTCTATTCAAACCATCAAAAAACCATCGTCTGTTCACACGATTCATCCTCAGCATGAGTCTGGAAAAGGTCAAGCACGTGGTCCTGGTTCGTGTCCCATTACCCTATGGTCGTCCACGCTGACAGACCAGGTTCTCTCGGGCAAAGGCGGAGTCGGCAAGTCGTCTGTCACTACGCAGCTCGCTCTATCACTCGCAACCTCTGGTCACTCTGTCGGCATCCTCGATGTTGACCTAACGGGCCCGTCCATCCCGCGCATGCTGAATATCGAGGCATCCAAGGTCACTCAAGTGCCGGGAGGATGGGCGCCAGTGCTGGTTCACGAAGCAGACGAGGCCAAAGGTCTAGGCAGTCTACATGCCATGAGTCTAGGCTTCCTTCTTCCCAAAAGAGGCGACGCCGTTGTTTGGAGAGGCCCCAAGAAGACGGCCATGATCCGACAGTTCCTCAAGGATGTACTCTGGGACGAGACGGATTTTCTACTGATTGATACACCGCCTGGAACCAGCGACGAGCACATCTCCCTGGCCGAGACTCTTCAGAGGGACGCAAGACCAGGCCAAGTCGCAGGGGCCGTGGTTGTGACGACGCCTCAAGCCGTGGCCACAGCAGATGTCCGAAAGGAGCTCAACTTTTGCACAAAGACAAGCATCCGCGTGCTGGGTGTCGTCGAGAACATGAGCGGCTTCGTCTGCCCACATTGCTCCGAGTGCACCGACATCTTTGGATCGGGAGGCGGAAGATCCATGGCCGACGAGTTCAACGTTCCATTTCTAGGGTCAGTGCCCATGGACGCGCAGTTTATCACGCTGCTCGAGGAGGGAAGACGGCCGACCTATCCCTCAGGCACCATGGTCAATGGAAAGGAACTCCCTGCTCCCCGGGCAACAGACGAAGAGGGAAGCTTGGTTGATAAATACCGGGACTGCTCACTGTTTCACGTTTTTGCAGACATCACGGACAAGGTGAGGGCCAATGTGGCCAGGAATGGGCAGACTTGAGCTGCCCTGGCATGGCCAAGCATCTCGATGTCGAGGTCCACAAATACGCCCCTTTCTCCCAGTTTGCACCACGGCTGTGCATTGTCACGCCAGCTGAGCATATTACAGGGTCAGCAAGCGAGCGGGAGTTGGAAGAGTTCCGGCATCCTATCCGTCAACGGTGCCCAGGCGGAGGACAACTCAGAAGTCTCCTGCATGAGCGACACCTTGGACGTCTCATTGGAAGCCATGCAGCTGGAGACATGCAGAGACGTTGGTTCACTGGCTCGCCGTCAGGTACAAGTCTGCGTCGATCCGTGCGGCAACCTCGTAAACAGATACCCAATCACCCAATGAACCAGCATCTGAAATATGACGAAAGAGAACAGGCCTGTGGAACTTGCAAGGATGTCCGAGCCCTGCCCCACAGGACGCGTTCTAGCTCCGGCGAAGCCACTCACGCCCAAACAAGACCAGCGTCGGTGGATATTTGGACAGAAAAAATTGCATTCACGTTGCCCCTCGTTGGGCATCGCAGAGGAAAATTGGAGGCCAGAGAAGGAAAATCAGGCCTTTGGCGGGGATTGACCAGCGGGGATTGGCCCCCGGGGAACTGTCCCGACCAAGCCTGTACCTCAGGTCCTGTACCTCAGGTACTCCGTGCCGGCGTCGTACCAGCGGTCGCACCGTAGAACGCACCGCCTGCTTGAGACCTTGGCACACCTTGAAATTTACTTCGCTTCCTCACAAAAACAACCCCTCTCGCATCTGAGACCCAAAATTCTCTCACCGACTTGCTCATTCAAAACCCCAGATCTCGCTCTTCAAGCTGAGCTGATTACTTCTGTACTCCTGTCAACTCGTCTTTATTCTCTGCTCTGCGTGGCTGCACCTGCGAATCCACGCCGAGCTATCGTCAAAACTGCTCCCAGACCTTCAAGACCTCACGCGACTCAGTAGCTTGAACGTCATCGTTTCAAGCACTTCGATGTCGAATATACGCATATAACTCTTCCAAAGACACCTCGACGGCCGTAACTAGCGACCGTCACTGACCCCTTCTCGGTAATCTCCCTTGGGCTTCTATGCGGCCGACGGATCTTCTGCGCTTCCTCTTCTCGCGACCATCCAAGTAGGTTTCTCCATCGTCAAGGCATCTTCGTCATGGCATCTTCGTCAAAGCATCTACTGACACCCCCAGGCCCCGATAGCACCCCTTCGGTAAACAGCCTCGTCGACTTGATACCGTCGACATCCCACAATCAAAGTCATCCGAATCGATCCTCGACCGACTCGGCATTCCTCCGCCTGCCACCATTTCGCCACAGGAGCGCCTCAACGTGTGCTTCCGACCCCCTTAACGTCCCCTTGAGAGACGTTAGCTGCTCCCATACTCGGCCGATTGCTGCTGGCTCCGCCAGCATCTGACAAGTCCCCGTACCTGTGGGCCTACTCTCTCAAACAGACGCCGCATAGTCTGTTTGAGCGGCAGCTAGTGCTCCGCGGACTGCCATCTGGCAAGAATCGATCGAGACAATCGCCACTCGTCGTTTGACTCAGCCGCTGTACTCAGGATGATCGCCACTTCGGTCCCCAACAACTGCACCTTCTCGCCAGGCACGGCCACTCCCCATCTGACAATCAATCATGATGTGGCCGCCGACCTCGACTCGACCAACGCTTTCGAAGGTCCCGAGAAGCTCCTCGAGGTCTGGTTCGCCCCCAGCCCGACGGCTCTGCCTCCGACTGCTCCGTCCAATGGCCTAAAGGCAGTCCCCGCCGACACCTGGGTCCCGATGCTCGACATGGTCAACTGCAAGGTCCTCTCCGTGCTCGAGTCCGACAACATGGACGCCTATCTCCTGTCCGAGTCCAGCATGTTCGTCTTCCCCCACAAGGTCATCCTCAAGACGTGCGGCACCACGACCCTCCTCCTGGGTCTTCAGCGCATGCTCCACATCGCTGCTCTCCACGGCTTCCCGTTCCACAACGCCAACTCGGCCAATGATATCCAGGCCGCTGCGACCCCGTACCGCGTCTTCTACAGCCGCAAGAACTTTCTCTTCCCCGAGAAGCAGCAGGGTCCCCATCGCAGCTGGAAGCAGGAGGTCAAGTACCTCGACGACATGTTTGAAGGCGGCAGCGCCTACATGGTGGGCAAGATGAACGGCGACCACTGGTACCTGTACCTCACGTCCCCGAACCAGCAAGCCCTCACGCCTCCTCGCACCCCCGAGTCCGAGGTCAATGGCCCGCTGGCAGGCCCGCTGGCCAAGATTCCCGTCGGGACCACGTTCGGCACCGGCCCCAGCGGCCACCACGACGAGACCCTCGAAATCCTCATGACGGACCTTGATCCTGAGAATGCCAAGCAGTTCTACTTGTCGCACGCGAGTGCGGTCGCTAGCGACAAGATGGCTGCCGAGGCCCAGGAGGCCCGCAAGCAGGCTGCCCACAGCCTCGGCGGACTTGCCGACCCGGTTGACGAAGTGGACGTCTTCTGCAACGGGGCCGACGAGGATTTCGACAGCATGCTCGACTCGACCGAGGCCCTCACCACCGAGGGCCACGCCTTGGGAACTGTCGTGTCGGAGAGTTGCGGCCTCTCCAGTGTCTACCCGACCACCGACTACCCCGATGCGCGTGTCGACGCCTACCTCTTCAGCCCTTGCGGCTTCTCAGCGAACGGAGTTGTCCCTCCTCCTCCTTCGCACCAGGCTGAAGGGGCCAAGGCCGAGCACTATTTCACTGTTCACGTAACCCCGGAGCCTCACTGCTCGTTTGCCTCGTTCGAGACCAATGTCCCTGGTGGTCAGAGCGGACGCACCACGACCGAGATCATTGAGCAGGTCGTCAACATTTTCAAGCCTGGTAGATTCAGCGTGACTCTGTTCGAGGCCAAGGCTCAAGCCCACAACCCGTATGGTATGGGTGATGACGACACCAAGGGATGGGCCGCCAACCGTCTGGTTGACCCTGTCCGGGGTTACCGACGCATTGATCGTATTGTCCACGACTTTGAGGACTACGCTCTTGTTTTCCGCTTCTACGAGCGAGAGGGATGGGCCGGCACTAAGAGTGCTCGAGTCGGCGAGCCTCCGAGCCCTACCAAGTGATTGGATTATTAGTTCTGGATGCGTATCTGGATGCGGTCTTTCCTGTTTATAGCCAACTTGATACATCCTTTTAGCTCGGATTTCATTTTATAATATAGTGACTACAGATTGATCAATATGATTACTTGAAACGATTAGCTTTATGAACACTGTGATTGTCTGCAGAGACACGTGAGAGTACCGGTATCCAAGATCGCCGTGATCGTCGCATCGACACTTGCTCCGAGTTCGGCCGATAACGATAAGCCTCGCACGTGATCTCAACCCCGTCGAAAATTTCTACCAGCGTCTCCAGCTACACCATCGTCAAGCAAAGCAAACCAGACAAATCAACAGCCAGCCCAATCGCCAGACCTCGCCAGACCTTCGCCAGACCCAATCGACAGACCCAATCGCCAAAATGCATCTCATGTACACCCTCGACTCCAACGGCACCCGCCTCTACACCCTCAAGAAGGTGGCCCACGGCCAAGTCACCAAGTCTGCGCACCCTGCTCGCTTCTCCCCCGATGACAAGTGGTCACGCCAGCGCGTTACGCTCAAGCGACGATTCGAGCTTCTCCTGACGCAGCAGAGTGAGTTTTACGGCTTTTGTGTGCGACACAAACTGACTTTCTACAGAGGAATAAGGACGAGGTTGGATGGCGTTACGGTACAATGTCGGTCATACAATAGGCGTTTGGGCACAAAAGTGCTGCAAAATTCTGCAAAATTCTGCAATTCAACTTGTTCTATATTCTAGTCTTTCGTTCTAGTGTTTCCGCTTCGAATTCACATTGCGTCCTGCTCCCACGCGGATCTTTCCACTGCCTCCAGCTCTGTGCCCGCTCAGGAGATCAGGGAGATGGTCCTGGTCCATGATGTCCTTCTTTCGCTGGCGTCGCTGGTCTTCGGCCGCACGAGTAAACTCCTTCTGGTCCTCTGCCAGAATCAGATTGTTGCCCCATCCATTCTTACCGCCAGCGTTTTTGGGTAGACGCCCGTTGGACGAGCCATGCACCGGCTTGGGCACGCTGTAGACGTTGCCTCGGTTGTTCCACTGATAGTTCTTCTTGAGGTACAGCTTAAAGTTGCCGTGCTCGTCGGTCGAGCAGCTGGTGCGTGTGAGCGTAGGCTGGCCGCACGAAGGGCAGAACTGGCGGCTCATGTCCTTTGAGACGCTGAAGCAGCCGTGGCATCGGAGAACCCAGTTCTTGAGGTAGGTGATGCGGGCGAGAGAGGGGGCGACGAGGTTGAGGTTCATGCGGAGGGCGACGTTCTGCATGGCGTAGTCGGAGGTGAGGACGGCGGCTTGGAGGGTCTTTTGGATGGGGGCTGAGGGGAGAGCTGAGCCGGTCGAGGCGGCCTGGTGCTTCTTGAGGTTGGAGGGGGTGATCCAGCCGCCTTGGTCGTCAGAGGCTTCGCTGTCGGAGGCTTCTTCAACAGCCTCGATGGTCTCGTCGGCTTTTTCGCCTGATACCTCTGGGCTTGAAGTCTCTGCCACGGCTTGGACAGAGGGCTCTGTAGGGTCGACCTCGGCAGGCTCGCTTTGCTCAAGGTTCATCTTGTCCACTGCGCTCTCCAGTGATTGCTCTTGAGGCGCTTCCGTTGACTCGGCAACCTTGTCCCCGGCCTCGCTCTCGGCCGCAGGCTTGTCTGGCTTTCCATTCAAACCCTTTTGTCCAGGCGTCTTCCTCAATCTCCAGTCGCCTCGGTTCCGCTCGCACTCAAGCTCATACCCCAGGGCCAGCATGTCGATGTCGGGCTTGCTCAGGACTGCTAAATCTCCCGTCCTCCGCGCAAAGTCTCGGATGACCTTGACGCTTTCGGGCTTGGGCGATCGCAGAGTCACAAAGGGAAGAAGAGTCGTCTCTACTCGGGATCGGGTCGCGGCATCTCGGATCTCAGAGATGATGCAGGGAAGGGTATAGAGGTGCTCGGCTTTGGCGCGGAGGGTGTTTGCCGGAGGGTCGTTTTTGATGAGAGGGCCTGTGTCGAGGACGAGGCTGTGGATGGGTTTGAGGGGTTCGCCTGAGGATGCCATGATGGATCGTATGTGGTTAAGCAGGGCTTCAAGATCAAGGTGATAAATTCTGTGTTGATCGCGGGGCACAACTTTTCCTGATAAGATAAGAGATAAGATTGCGATATCCTGGTCAAGCGTCAGTGAAGCGGATTACTCAGATCCATCAGTAAGCCGGCGCAATATTAGGTCTTACAGCAATGTATTGTTGCTATTCAAGTCGAATCACGACTCATTCACATCGTGAAAAGACGTTATCCATTGACAAGGCGTCATGTGGAGCCGTGCCATGCCTGAGCCAAAGGGCGTTGGCCAAGAGCGTTGACGAGCGTTGACGAGCGTTGACGAGCGTTGACAAGGGCGCCAACGACACGAAGGGCGCGTGTCAATGGATTAATAATGGAGACCCCCGAATTCATAACCTTTGGAGCCAAGGATCTCGTCTAGTCTTTGTGGCTTTTCAGGTGACTCAATTACACCCTTTGAGTATCCGACTTCGGGTTCGACGCCGTAAGCTATTCTCATCTGACAACTGCCACCGTTGAGGTTAGTTTGCGATGATATTGGAGACAGCACAGTTACAGAGGCTCAAGAATAGGTCAAGCATCGTCAAGAATAACACGAGTCTCACCCGAGTTTACGTACACGAGCATGCCGAGTTGGAGTTGCAAGAATGCTTTGTCTCTGAAGTTCCATCGGATCAACCCTCGTAGCTAGTTTTGAATGGGCTTACATCACTCCGAGCCTCAATAAGCACTATCATCGCACAGTTTGGCTGCCAATTGGCGCCTTAAATCCGACGCCGGGGTCGGATGTCACCCTGCGCCCTACAAGCTGTCGTGGGTCATGGGCCATGGGCCATGGGTCACATCACAACAGGGCGTGAACTCACTCACCAAGTATAAGACATGAAGCCCTCGGCTAGTTGTATTGCTCTCCACAAGATAGTCTCGTTCATCATCAACCATGGCACTCTCTGAAAAGTCCCTCTCGTCCCACTTCGTTGACACGAAGCTGCCCGCTATGGCACCGCCAGAGTATGACGTTGGCATCCAGCGTGGTGGCAGCGCTCATCCCTGGGGAGCGGCTACTCATGCATTGGCTTCTATCCTGCGAAGCCGGTCGGCGAAGAAGGCTGAAGTACACATCTCCATCAACCGACACTTCAACTCCAAGATCTACACGACCAACTCGGAGATTTCGGGAGAGGTTACCATCTTGCCCGCCAGGGACATCCACTTTGATCATGTCGACATTGCCCTTGTAGGAACTGGCGACACGCGCCGTGATGGCCCCGACATGACGCACTTGACGACTCATCGATTCCTCCGACTCGAGATGCCCATCGACGACTCTGAATATCCAGCATCCCGCGTGTTTGAAGCCGGAAAGACGTACACGTTCCCATTCACCTTCAACGTCCCGGCTCATCTCACCTCGCAAGCCTGCACCCACAAACTCGGCTCGGATGATATCTGGGAGAGGCACATGTCTCTATCGCCTACCGTTGGAGGCTGGGAAAAAGATGACATGGCTCCGGATATGGCACGAATCGGATACAGCGTCAAGGCACACGTCCTCAAGCGATCCAAGCAGGGCTTCTTGATTGCAGCGGACAACTCGCACCCCATCAACGTGATTCCGTCCACCTCTGAAGAGCCGCCGCTGAACATCACCGAGACCGATGATCTATACACCCTGGAAAAGACCAAGAATGTCCGCAAGAACATGTTCTCCGTACAAGGCCGCATCTCCGCCGTGGCAGCGCAACCAGCTGCCATCCATCTCAGCAAGCAGGGCCACGGTGCCAACCAGTCCTCGATCCCCATCAGCTTGACCTTTGAGCCGTCGGCCGCCGATGTCATTCCACCGCAGTTCAACTCGGCTTCCGTCAAAGTCCAGGCACATACCTGGTTCCGCGACCAGCCAATGCAGAATCTGCCCAATCTGGGCCAGCAGCTGGATAACATTGCGTATCCCTGTTCAGTTTCGCTCCCCAAGACGAAGCCCAGCGTGAAGTGGACGCAGAACGTGGATCTGAAGTCGGATAAAGAATCGCCCATCTTTCACACTGCTACGATCGAAGTTCCTTTCAAGCTGCCGGTTGCGGACAAGATGTTTATCCCGACGTTTTACTCCTGCATCATTGCGCGCGTATACACGGTCAAGCTTGTTCTCGAGGGGGATGTCAAGGTGGATTTGACTGTTCCGGTGCAGGTTGTCATGGGGTCCGAGGTCTGATCGAGCATAAACCTTGGGCTGGCGTTTGCTTTATGGGTATTTGGAGATGCTGTAAGCAGAATGATTCAACGTCACGATTGGATGGCACAAGATATAGCAATCTTTGGAGTTGGTAGCGTGTTATTAATATTAATTGAGTTCTATCATCGGTCGATTACCCTTCAGTTCCAAAGTGAATCCGCTAGAAGTTTATGTGAATGTTGTCAAGTGAAAGCGGACCGAGTGGAGAGGTTTACAGGGAACCATAGCTTTAAACGTCTATTTCAACGTCTGTTGTGTTTCCGGGCACTCAACTGTGTCCCACTTCAAGATGTGGCCTCTAAGAAGAGTACGAAGAATTCTATGGTAGAACAAGAAGTCGACAGTTAGTAGACACTGCCACGTAGTGAATGCTGGTCGGGAAATCCAGCGGGAATACCCTCAAGCCAAGAGATGAACTGCCTGATTAGGAAGCAGCTGGGAATCCCTGTCAGCTGATCCGCACACCACGGCATGGAGATCAGTGAGAATGACTGTCGATACAAGAAGCTCCAATAGTGACATCTAGCCCATACAACTATAGCATATCCTGATCACGCGGACTGGGATGGCCTTGAAATGCTTCGGGATGCCTTTCCGACATCGGGTCGAAACTCTTTAAGAAGTCGGGATCTGTGGGACTGACTCGTTTTCTATTAGAAATTACATGGTATCAGATCGATGGTCTGGATTATAAAGCGGATCTCGTGCTCCATCTCTTAAACTCCACAGGTAAGGGTGCGTCCGACGTGAGCCAATACAAAAAGAGGTGACCAATTGGTTGCGTTTCAATGACGGATATTAATCGGCTTACAGACAAGGTCGATAGGCCCTAGATAGGCGAAAACATTGCTTGTCAGCTCCAGTAAATGTGGTCAGTTGCAGTCAAAGAGTGAATGCCGAACACGAATTTGAACACACTCCGACAGTCAACAAAAGCCTCGGTGCGCGGCAGCTAAAGCGCGCTTGCGGACCGGAAAACCGGCTATTACTGTGCGATCAGCGTCAGCCGTCGGCATTACATTGCCCTAGTCAAGAAAGCGCAGCTTACAGTGGCTTACGATGTAACCACCGCAGATCCCGGAAGAATAATGCCTCTTCTAGAATAAGCAAGGGGATACGAAGGAGGACGGCGTCCAACGACCGGGTCGGGCCATGATCGTACCATCACACCATCTGACCTCGAGCTGGAAGAAGGTAATTGTCCTGTGATCTCTGCCGTGCAACAATCAGTTGGAGAGAGAAAACTCTCCGCCACCTGGACCATGCCGGAGATAAGACCATCCCTGACTGTTCCCCACTGTCAGTGCCACTCACCGTCTAGCGTTGCTTCGAGAACAATTCGAGCCCAGGGCTGATAAGTAGGCGTGCGTCAGAGGCTGACGCTCGGGGAAGCCGTGAAAATTTGGAGGAGCTCGTGCCGTACGGCTCCGTCTTGGCTACTGACGGCTACGGACGACTCTCCGTCTTGGCCCGTCTCCAGAAGCCGGAGACCCGCTCCGCATGTGAACAGGCCCTGCGTCTCAGGACGAATCTGAGTTTGCTCGTACGTAAAAGACTCCAGCACTCCTCAACCCAATCTCTCAGACTGCGGAGAATCTCTGGACAAGCATGGAGACCTGGGGAGGAATCCACAGGAGACTGTTACGAGTCGTCCCCCTTTTGCCGCGCAGCCGGCCATTCGACGGCGAACCTTGCTCTTCCCCAGTCCCCGTGAGGTCTGGACGGCCCCGTTCTCGGTGGTTTCGGTGACACATCGCAACCGGGCCGCAGCCAAGCAGAAGCTTGCGTGAGGCTCTGTGCAGGCAATGCCGGTCCGCATTAGGTAACTGAATCTTGTCCATGGCGATCCACAAGTCGACACCTTGGAGTGCCTCAACGATTGTGAACATCACTCAGGTCTGTGGAGAGGTTTGGGGTCCGGGGTAGTCCATGGGTCTTGAAGATTCAACATGTCAAGGAAACAGGGTTCATGTCTTCTTTGCTGGAGTTTATCTTCCATCCTCGCCTCTGAGACTTTCTCCGTCTCCAGTGGACCTCATCGTCTTGACCCACCGACGGTTCCTCTGGGGTCCCGAGGCACGACAAAGTTCGGCCTCACTCTCGGCCTCCTCTTATCTCTCGCAGAGTTTCTACCTACATAATCCTACATAATCCCCTCTCCCCCTCTCCTCTTCCCTCGTTTATATCTGTCCTCGTAGTTCATCCTCACGTCAACATGGCCGATCACATCAACCACGCAGCCCATGAGGCCACAGACAAGCACGACAAGGAGCCAACTCCAACCATGCTTGACAACACCACCATCGGTGAGGTCGCCGAGTTTGAGGAGCGACGTGATATGGAGAAGCAAAAGGCCGCCGAGGGTAATGCCCACTTCCACCGTCTAGGATGGAAGCGTCTCACTGTTGTCCTGATCGTCGAGGCCATTGCTCTCGGATGTCTGTCTCTCCCGTCTGCTTTTGCGACTCTTGGAATGGTTGCTGGCGTTATCCTCACTGTCGGCCTCGGCTTTGTCGCCATCTATACGAGTCACGTCGTTGGCCAAGTCAAGCTGGCTTACCCTCATGTCTCGCATTATGCCGATGCTGGCAGGCTCATGATGGGCAAGTTTGGCTATGAACGTGAGTCAATCACCGCCCATGCCATGTGTGATACTGACTGTTGTAGTTGTCGGCGTCATGTTCTCTCTGCAGCTCATCTTCCTTGTCGGTTCCCACTGTCTGACTGGAACAATCGCCTTCCTCAACCTGACCGAGAACGGCGCCTGCTCCCTAGTCTTTGGTGTTGTGTCAGCCATTATTCTCCTCATTGTCGCCATCCCCCCCTCCTTTGCAGAGGTTGCTATCCTTGGATACATCGACTTTGTCTCGATCGCCCTCGCTGTCGGCATCACCATCATCGCCACTGGCATCAAGGCTGGTGACTCTGCTGGTGGCATGTCGTCCGTTGACTGGTCTGCCTGGCCCAAGGAAGACCTCAGCTTCACCGACGCCTTCATCGCCATCACCAACATTGTCTTTGCCTACTCGTTTGCCGTCTGCCAATTCAGCTTCATGGATGAGATGCATACTCCTCGCGACTACGTCAAGTCCATCTGGGCTCTGGGTCTCATTGAGATTGCCATCTACACGCTGACCGGCGCTCTCGTCTACGCTTTTGTTGGCCAGGAAGTCAAGTCGCCTGCGCTCCTCTCGGCTGGTGACCTCATCTCCAAGATCGCTTTTGGCATTGCCCTCCCCGTCATCTTCATCTCAGGCTCCATCAACACCACTGTCGTTGGTCGCTACCTCCACGGACGCATGTACAAGGACTCGATCATCCGCTTCGTCAACACCAAGATGGGCTGGATCACTTGGCTGGCTCTCATCACCGTCATCACCATTGTGGCCTGGATCATTGCCGAGGCCATTCCCTTCTTCAACGATCTTCTGTCCATCTCCTCGTCCCTCTTCATCTCGGGCTTCACCTTTTACTTCCCTGCCGTCATGTGGTTCATGCTCATCCGCAAGGGTCCTTGGTACTCCAAGAAGAACCTTGGTCTGAGCATCGCCAACGCCATCATCTTTGTAATTGGCATGGTTGTTCTCGTCGGCGGCACATATGCCAGTATTGATGACATTGTAAGTACTTCCTACAGCCACATGTTCTTTGCTAACAAATTCAGCGCATCAAGTTCCGCAACGGCGAGGTCCGAAGCCCCTTTACATGTGCTCCGCTTGCTTAAGTCATGATACCAATGTTAGCGATAGTAATGCAATTGACGTTCCCTTGACTTGGGCCGATCTCCGCTGTGGGTCTTGCCACAGTGAAAAGTGTCCCACGCGGTTCTAATCGTAGGCGGAGCAACTGAGAGCATTCTTTGCCCGCCGCTATGCGATTCTGTGCCGCTATGCGATTCTGTGATTGGCACGTAGGAAATTGTGATCTGACACTGGATCTTAGCCGGTGATCTGACTCGGGATCCGCCAAATGAGGCATTACAGGCCAAAGCTCATGGATTTTTACTATGTCTGCCAACTCGTTACTTTGACTTGAAGCTTTGACATTGTGCTGATTCGAGAAACCACGATAGCAGTAAAGCAGACAAGTTACTGCGACAGGCTAAACACCTCGATCCTGGCAATACTTTTCAACCTCCTTCCTCAGCTGAGCCTTCTTGGTAACGACATTATCCATAATCTTCTTGACAAGGACAAAGTCCTCCTGAGACAAAGAACCACCGCTCCAGACTCCCTCCTCCAACACTGCCCAAAGGCCGGATCCTTTGGCAACCTCCTCCATCAAGTCCATGACCGCACCTAGCTGGTTAGGAAGCCAAGTGATAATAGGGCTTCCTCCAGTGGCTGTGGGGTGCAGTGTGTGCTTGATGATGTACTCGCGGGTAAACATCCAGTGTCTCCATCGGAAGCTTCGAATATGGTCGAGCACGCGCAGATACAGCACAACAAGGCTCAAGTCTCCAGATTGGGTCATGAACTTGCGCACACCGAGCTCCGCAGCTGTCTCACGGACGTACTTGAGGAACGCGCGATGAGGCTTGGGGCGGTACTCTCGGAACTCGACCAGAATGTCGGTAAGAGGGTTCTTGGGCATGGGGATCTCGCAGATGTGATCCAGCAAGGGAATAATGGCGTCGTTGGCTCCAGACTCGCCCCGGAAGAACTGGGGCTTGTTGTCGTACTGCCCCTCGTAGATGACACCCCCGGGGAACATGGACTGGTTGGTGATGCCGTAGATGAAGGTTCGGTATGTCATGTAGTCTTTGGGAAGAGACTGACTCCACATGCCCTCCATGTTGGTCTCAATGATGTGCATGGCGTTGAGGATCAGCTCAAGACTGGCCTTGGAATCGGCTATCCTGGCCTCTTTGGCCTCTTTCTCGACGGCGGCCAAGAGATCGACAGCGCCTTCGATGAGTCCACCAGTTTGGGCGACCATGTGGATGTGAGTAAGAATGAATCCGGCTTCTGAAGACTTGGGGTCAAGACCCTTTTCGAAAGCACGAACGAGACGAATGTTGTCGTAGTCGTCGTGGCCCTGCTCAGGATGGACAAGCCAGTAGTTGTACAGGGCATACGACGCAGCGTAGGACATGAATGCAGGAATGTCGAGACTGATTTGTTAGCGTAGAATTACAACAGAACTGGGTCTTACATTTCAGCGCACTTCACCAGTGGCCCAGCAATGCACTTGGGAAGTGTCTGTCTGCCGAGCCCATAGCCGTCGCGGTTAGCAGAGTATGTCTGCCAGCAAGGCTCGAGAAGATAGGATGAAGCGACGAAACTGTAGTCTCGAAACGCAGCCGTGATGGCAGCCAAGTCTCTCTTTTCTGTGCCAGGAATTACGAGCCTGTCAATCTCGGCGGTCAAGTCTGGGATGGCTCCGTTGTCGATGAGAGGACCAAGCTCAAAGGTGGCCAGCAACCCTGGGGTGCCGTCCTCCTTGAGAATTGGCATATCATCAAGAAGGTTGGAGAGAGGATCGAACTGGGAGGGGAGTCTCTTCAAAGGGAGGGCAAAAGGGAGATAGCCCATGCGAGTGGTGATTGTGAAGGGATCCTCACCCGCAGGCAACTCTGAAGGGTCCTTTCGGAGGTAGGGGAAGAGTGTGTTGACTGCCATTTTGACGGTAGAAGTGATGGATGTTGTCCGAAGGTGGGAGCAGGAAAGTTTGTCTATATACACAATGGCCGGAAGAGTTCCGGCCTCCGCCCTTTCACAACAAGGGCAGTATTCCAACCCGACGATACCCTGATGACATGGCCAAGAGGTCAATGTGACAGGTCCACGATAAACTGGATTAGACCTTGCATGTGTCCAATCGAGGTATTCTATTACATAGTTCTACATGAATGGCTCGACGACTGCCGGTGCCGGGTCCATGAAGCCCGGGATTCTGGATGGAGAACACTTGATCATTGCTACCCCGCGATTGAGGCGTGGCCAATGAATTGTTTAAGAGAATAACAGTTGCTGAGTCTATCAATTGCATGACGGCGTCAGTTGGCTGAATAGTCTCTTCTATTCTGCTACTCTTCGTGCAACCGATGCTCTCATCGTTGCGTAGACAGAATTGAGTGATCCTTTGACAAGGGTCACGAGCTCCAAGCCACCCGATCTAGAAAACGTTCAGATGATCCAATGACATTGTTCTGGATTGCTTCTAATTCCGATTCTGAACAATGGCCCATGGTGGTTGGGTGGGGAATCCGCCTTGTCTCGACATCCGCCCTAGTTGGACAAGCTAGTCAACGCCTTAACTCGACAAGTGTGGGTGACATGCAGGGGCTTGAGAGCCTGAGAGGTCAATTGATCAATCTCTGGGCTAATCTGTCTGCTGCTGCTCTGGCGCGCATGTACGCTTGTTTTACCCGCGCCCTATTGTGACCTGCTAATATCTTGTGCCTCCATCAAACATGCAGTTAACTTAAATCTGAATCTGCGACGGCCTGGCTCAAAGCATCTACGGAATCTTGTCTAGGCACCTCTTCAAACACCCTCCTCAACCGCTCATCTAACCACTTCACATCCTCCATGTTTCCAGGGGGCCCTCCAGCCCAATGTCCCCAGATAGATGGATACACATCCAGTTCTGCGTCATTCATGCAAGAAACCTCGTACTCGGAATCTTCGGGACTGCGACCTGTCAGTGCTGCTTTATCCGAGGAGTTGCACCTACGGAAAGTATAGGTCAGTCTTGCTGGGAAGAACCAAGGTTCTCGCCTTGATGCTGGCCATTGCCTTTTCAAAATCGCCATTGTACGGCTCTTGCTTGCTCACATCCCCGCTCTGCCACGTCTGAAGCATGACGAGTAGGTTTTCGGGATCTTTGCTGAGAGCCCACTTCTCCCAGAATTCCTGCATGAACGTCTCAAGGTCTGGGGCGTTGTAGTGCTTCTTGTAAAGCTCTTGTCGGTAAAAGGCTTGAGAGAAACCCCAGCCTGCGTACCCGCGACCGAAAGCCTTCAAGCCAACCTCCTTCTGCTTGTCGGACCAAGTTCTCACCTCATGTCCCAATGCTTCAGCTCCCTGGCAGCTCCCGGCTGAACTGACCCCGTTGGCAGCAAGAAGTGCTGATTTGACGCCTTCAAGAAAGACCTGGTTATGCAAAGAGGTCCTAGCAGAGCCGCAGAAGGGGACACAGATATCCATAAAGGAGGGGAACTGTGTGGCCCATTGAAAAGACTGATGAGCTCCCATCGACCAGCCCAGGACTGCCCGTAGATGCTTGATGCCGAGTTCCTTAGTGACGAGCTGATGCTGTGCTCGTACGTTGTCGTAGGCAGAGATGTGAGGAAATGGACTGATATTGGAGTTGGACGGACTTGTAGACTGTCCATTTCCAAAGAGGGCCGGGACGATGATGAAATACTTGTCTGGATTCAGAGTCTTGTCCTCCCCAACGAGCCATTCGTTGTCGTAGATTGCTCCTGAAAACCATGACGGGTAAACAACAGCAGGTAACGAAGGATCGCCAAAGGTCTTGTAGGCGATCCACGCTTTTGGAAGCACATGGCCGTTTTGAAGCGGGAAATCTCCCAAGTGGTAAGTCTTGACGCCCATGATGACAATAACCAGCAGCCGCCACGCCGTCCTCGAGAGGCATGTCCTCGAGAGGCATTCCCTTATTATGAATCCCAATCATAAACACCTGACGTCAAAACGCGGGGTTTGCGCGGGTGCCATCGGCATCGATACCACGCTTTGATGCGGGATTGTCAATTTGATCCGTCCACCCCTTTGCTTTGTTCGTTCCCACTGGCTGCTTCAGGAATGTCACACGACGTCTTGCAAAGCTGTGTAATCTGAGATGGTGCATCAAATCTCACTGCAACCCTTGTGGGAGCATAAATGCCTGGTTCCCAGTTCGGGACTCCTCAATCTCCGCATACTCATTCGGCCATGTCTCGCAGAATTCGCACAGCTCAATCTGTTTCCTTTGACCTGCCTGCCTCCGAGCAGCCTCATCTTCACAATCGATGGCATCCAGAAGGTATGAAGAATCCCGACTGAATACAGATTGCTAAGCCTCAGTCCCGAGCATTGCTGTCGTTGAACCTGGAGAGACTGTCAAGATCGAATGTCTGGACTGGACTGGAGGCCAGATTCACAACAATGACAGCGCCGACGACGTTCGTGACGTTGATCTGACCAAGATTCACTACCTGACTGGTCCATTTGAAATCCAGGGCAGTGAGCCTGGAGATCTGCTGGTTGTCAACATCACCGACGTGCAACCATTCGATCACTCACCCTGGGGCTTTACTGGCGTTTTTGCACAGAACAATGGCGGTGGCTTCCTGGAAGAGCATTTTCCCAATGCCGCAAAAGCCATCTGGGACTTTGACGGCATCTACTGCACAAGCAGACACATTCCCGGGGTTCGCTTTGCCGGCCTGATCCATCCAGGCATCCTTGGGTGCGCTCCGTCTGCTGAAGTCTTGGCAGAATGGAACCGCCGAGAGGGAGATCTTGTGTCGTCCATGGCTCACTCGCATCCAGGCAAGGTGGTTGCGCAGCCTCCAAATGAGACAAATGCCCACGCTGGACAGGCAGCTGGAGATGTCCATCAGAGGATCGCAAAAGAAGGCGCGCGAACTATTCCTGGACGCCCTGAGCACGGAGGCAACTGTGATATCAATAACATCTCAAGAGGATCGACGACATACCTGCCTGTCCATGTCCCCGGTGCCAAGTTCTCAGTGGGAGATCTTCACTTTAGCCAAGGCGATGGAGAGATTAGTTTCTGTGGAGCCATTGAAATGGTAGGCATTCCTGTTTCTTTCGTCGCTGACAAGCCGCTGACAAGCTAGGCTGGAATCATTACGATCAAGTTTGATCTCATCAAAGGTGGAATGAAGTCAAGAGGGCTCAAGAGTCCAGTCTTTCGGCCAGGAGACATGGGGCCATCGTATGGCCCATCTAGATACCTTATTTTTGAGGGATTCTCCGTCGACGAGAAAGGAAAGCAGCACTTTATGGATGCCACTGTTGCATATAGACAGTCTTGTCTTCGAGCCATTGAATATCTCAAGCAGTTTGGTAAGTTCGAAGGACCATGCTAATCGTATCTAATCGGTATCTAATCGTCGTAGGCTACTCTGGAGAGCAGATCTATCTCCTCTTGTCCAGTGCACCTGTCAGAGGTTCTATTGCTGGCATAGTTGATATTCCAAATGTCTGCACAACTTTGGGGATTCCGATGGACATATTTGACTTTGATATTTCCATCGAAAACGCTCCAGTGAAGCGAAGCCTGGGGTCTTGTCCAGTGTCCTAGATAATGGTGTTTATATGGTACAGTTGAAGTAAGAGTTTGAATCTGCGAAACTTTTGATCTGAGATATCTAGGCTATGAGTCTATTCACTCGCTGAGCCTTTAGCAATTGTCTTTGATAGTCTGATACCCTGATCTAGGCTTCTTGTGGTCGACGCATCTTCACCCATGCTGCCCTTCAGCCATTTCCATGTTCGTCAACGTTGATCTGTGGCTCATAGACCACTCCTCTGCATTATCAAGGGGAATACCAACGTCCCGCTTAAACTCCCGTAGCCATTCGGCATTGTCAACGGGTGTTTGGTTCCATGGATCATCACTGAGAATATTAGACTCATTACCACGTTAACTGAGGGACTCACTCGTCGTATAAAATCCAGCGCGCCTGATATTTTAGCTCATCGTCACTGGGAATGTGACTGTTGGGATTATTCGGCGACATGGTAGTTATCACAAATCTCGAAAGCTCTCGTTTCAGTCGACGATAGCTATTGTTGTCGTTGATGAAGAAGGGGGTGGCTGTTCGAATCTTGTCTCTGAGAAGGGCCCTTGAATCTGGGGAGTCCTGATTCTGTAGCGTCATTTGACTGAAAGGTGACATGTCTGCTATCCTTTCAGATATGCCAGGAGATAAGGACCGGTCAAAAGTCGGTAGCTGATTTCCCTCCAAAGGCATCCAAGAATCTCGGGCAAACGCTGTCTGAAAGTCCAAGTCCATGTCTGTCTCTCCCGTGGGGAATGCATTGCCCATATCCAGAGCAGAATTCGTCCACAAAAGGTTCAAGGGATCAGCCAGTGGAGCATTGTTTGGGGCCCGTTGGCGTAGGGGAAACAGCCAAGTGGTTGAGCTCCAGACTAGTCTCATCAAAAAGTCCAGAAATCGCCGCGAAGGATTAGGAGATGAGCTCTCGATACGATTGAGAGCATTGCATGCCTCTTGCTGCAGCTCCGAGTCGGATGGAACATGTCCCATCGAAGCATGCACTGCCATGTATTGTCGTAGAGAGGCCTCGAGCTCACAGTTCTCAAAGATGTTTCCTTTTCCGTTGATCTTGAGTTGGCTTAGTCGCGACTCAGCAAGTTGCTTGGTAGGTCGTAGTCTTGCTTGATTGGCAATTTCAGTACAAGACATGAAAATATCCCATAGCCACGACGGTGCAGATGATGCTGGATTCGGGGAGATGATTTCTGCGCCCAGAATGACTGAACACGCCTCGAAATGAAGCTCAGTGTCTTGAGGTAGACTGCCGTACGCGTGGTAGCAGTTTCGCATATAGTACTCCAGCTCAAGCTTGATCAGCTCGTATGCGCTCGTCGGTGTATCTGCCGGTCCCTTTGTTGCAGCGAACGGAAGCGGCGAGTTACGTTCGTGGTGTATGAGGTCTGATGGTCAGTGTGATTCTAGACCAGAGGATAAACTTACACGGCGGCATGGCATTGTCGATCCTGTCGATAATCTTGGCTTCAAACCCCCAGTCTCCTTTCCAGTGCTCCATTGTACTCCCAGCCTTGAAGTGGTCACCCAGATGATCAACTCGACTGGCCCATGTCATAAGATTGATCCCACAAAACCCGCATCGGGATCGTATCTCCTGGGTCATGACCTTCCATTCATCCATTGGCCACTTTAGAAACTTGGACGCATGGACCAGCCTCAGATGTTGTTGGAGGTGATCTTTCCGGTGGTATGTTCGCTCGTCTATAGGTCGTTCAATGCAGGCACTCTGATTGTGTCCGTCCAGGTGAGTCTTGTCTGGGTTCTTGACACCACAGAAAACACACAAAAGGCCCTCCTCTGGATGGGTCGCTGTAGGTCCGCTGGGAGAACACACCCAATTCTCCAACGACAGATGCAACGACTTTTCATGACGCTGCCAGTCGTACTTGGTCTTGAACGTTTCAGTGCAAAACGTGCACTGATAGGTGTTTTGAGCCTGCAACAGGTTTGTCCTGACGTCTTGCCTCATCCTGGTACGTCGTCGTCGATTATGCCGCCTCTGAAAGATGTCGAACGAGGTAGAGGATTGGCGCGACGGATGAGAATGGACAGAGCTGGAACCGGAACGGCTGGAAACTGATGTGCCTGCGCTGCTAACAGACGAGCCATTACTTGATTTGTGGCGACGCACCGCGCGCACAGAAAAGGCCGCAACAGCTCGAGAAATGTCGTGGACGGTGGCAGCTTCGTGCTCGGGCGGCGAATTCTCCCATCGTTGCAATGGGTTCATATGCTCAAAGGGAGCCGGAGTTGCACGTCGACGAGGTGTATCGATCGGCGAATGGCCCGAAGAGTTTCCTGATTCGTCACATCGAAACATTGGCGAAGTAGGCCGTGAAAGATGAACCTTGGCCCGCCTTCTGGCATTTGCAAACCAGTTGGTGACCTGCTGGCGATGGAGGCCAGTCTGATTCTGAAGGTCTTGAATCTCCTCGATAGTAGGATAAGGATGCTCGTGGGCTGCAAACCAGTTCCTCAAGATTTTGACAGACTCTGAAGAGAATCGATTGCCAATCTTTGGCGGCGCAGTTGACGCTTGAAGCATGCTTGGAGAGATGGTCTGACCCATGTCGGGAAGAGCAAAGTCTGCAGGACTGCCATTTCTATCAGGGCTATTTCCAAGAGTCCCAGAGGCTCTGCAAGTGTCTTCCCATGCTTGATCCGCCATGCTGATGTTAATATTTGCGATGGCAAGATGGTAAGACTCGGGACACTTGTCGACAAAGGGCGGAGGTCCACAATTTGCCTGATGAGGTAACCTTGCACTAACTTTAGCTGAGTAAGGCACTTCACTTTCACTAGATTCAGGTGTTAATCATTGGTAGAGATATTTGATTCTATCCTTCCATTGACTATCAGGAACGGGAATAAGATGAGACACGCAAGGACAGCAGGATCACGCCAAGTAAGTCTCTGAACTTGGCCTATTATTGTCTATACAATCTGACCTGTCTTGACCGTTCTAATGGCCCCCTCTCGATGCAGCGCTTCAACAATATCCAGTATCACAAAGTCGCATCCCTTGGCGGCCATGATATCAACCGTTAGAGGCAAGCTCTGGTTCTGAAGAGTCGAGTTGGAGAAAGTGACGTCTCCAAGGTCAAAGCTTCCCAGAGTAATAGCATAATCAGGCAAACCAGCAAGAGATGCAAGGCGGCCGGGATATACGTCGTCAGGCTCAGAGTCTCCCGGCTCAAGAGCCTCCAGCGACTTCCTACAGGCTTCTTCAGATCCAAGAGTGGTGTTGCAGTTGATGGTCTTCTCCAACTCGAGAATCTGCATCTCCTGCTTGGAGTTGGCCTCGGACAATTCTGCGATGTAGGGGTTCCCCAGGCTGTACACGTTAGTAATTGCACTATACATGAAGGAGATCGTACTCTTTAGAAACGTCCGGCTTGTAGGTTCTAGAAGGAGTTGCAAAGTAAACATAGACAGCGTTTGAGCAGGTGTCGTTGTCTGAAGTCAAGAACTTCCTCGCAACCCAGTCTTCAACAGTCTTCTTGGCCTCGAGGTCGTTCTTGTGAGTCTTCTCGGTCATTGTGCTGTTGGCTAGCAACCATCCTTCGCGGATACCAGGAACCATATGAGGGAACGCGCCACCGTGAGAGTCCATGTATTTCTCAACATAATCCTTACCAAACTCGGTCCATTGTTCGTATCGCGTCAAGTTGCTGTAGACCTTGCCTGTAAGCTCTGCAAGGGGGACGTCAAAGGCATCTGGAGCCGACCTGTTCCATGCCTCGTCGATTGAATATGTAGTGACGTTGGCAGACAAGACCTTTGACAAGGCCTCGAGGAACTTGTGGGCTGCAGCGGCGATATGTGGGAAATCGTTCCCCAACTGAGAAAGATCTTGCTCACTTGAAGGATCAAGAAAGATCTCTGCTGGGTATTCGCTGTACCCTTTAATCGTGCCAGCATAGAGGGCCCTGTTGATCCTGGACCACACAGTGGGATCTCGGGCAAGAATGCCGGAAGTATCCATGGCCGATGATAGAGGGATTGCGCCGGTCAGGTTGACGGCGTCCTGCGTAGGACGATTGCCGTGAACGCCATTGCTTGCAGCTGGGCCGCGAATGCTACCTCCTGTATCACTTCCCATGCTGGCATCGAGCCACTCATACGATGCCACAGACGCAGCAGAGCCGCCAGAGCTGTCGCTAGGACTGTTGTAGCCGTCGCCACGAGGGTTGAATGGGAGGAGATAATCGATGTGCTCAGTCACGTAGATGCCTGCAAAAGCAAACTCGGACAGCTTGCTTTTGCCGACAACAACGGCGCCAGCATCGATAAGCTTCTGGACCGCAAAGGCAGTCTCGTTTTTGATGGAGCTGATCTCGTAAAGAGCTCGGTTTCCCCCGCTGGTCTTGACGCCTTCAAGGTCGAAGAGATCCTTGACAGCAATCCGAACACCTGCAAGCGGCTTTGACTCTGTCGGAGTAAAGTAAAGTCGAGACGGGACAGCAATGGTGACACCTCCAGCGGAAAAGCTGGCAGCACGAAGAGGGTGGTGAGCTCCGGAAGGGTCTTGGTACGTTGACTGATATTGTCAGCGGAGAAGTGCATGTTGTCACCGGAATTACCTGTATAAAAGCTTGGTTGGTGTCAGGGTAAAGGCGATAAGCTTGGTAGACCTCGCCGGTGGCCGTGTGCACAAAGTACGGGCCGGGAGCTGCTGAATTCTTGTCGGAGAAATAGAGAGCTGAGGCGTTGTACTCGGAAGGCAGATCCTTCAGCCATTTGTCATTGTCTTTGGATGTAGACTGGACGCAAAGGACTAGGCTGGTTAGCATGAGATGCAATTAGATCACGAACTTACCTTGAGCAAAGGACGGCGTCCACACATCGTCCGTCTTATACTTTTCCAGAGCGGAAGCAACAAGTTCAGCGTTTGCCGTGCCATTCAGATGAATAACAGTAAGAGGTGTAAACTCGTGTCGTGTATCGTTATCCCACGAGTCCAGCTTCCAAGCTGAGTCGGGAGGAACAAAGTACTCATTCTCCCCTAGTTGGATCTGTCTCGAAACAGACGCGGATGCGGTTGCCAGATAAAAGATGCCCAACTGGGCGAGAAGAAACGCCATGATGAGGATGGACTGATTTGTCTATACTGGCTGTCCCGAAGAGCTGTCCTCTTATAACTATGAGACTCAGCTGTGCATCGTCATCTGTGGATCAGAAGACGCGTCTCAGTCCGGCAGAACAAGCTGGTTGGTCCATGTGCGCCTTGGGGGCCAAAGCCCGCTGTTGTATATTTTACGTCTCACGGGCACACAGGTTAGCAACCGCCGTGTCAAACACGCCCTTGGTGGAACACCACCAGGTACAGGCCATTATTAGGGATGACTGTGCTTAATTTACGCCCGGCAGAGCTGTGCGCGATGCTACATCATCGAAGGTGCGTCATACCCAAGCAACTAAGCCTCTGTCGATTAGTGAACAAGACCAGGAACATGCACCTTCAAGCTACTTCAGACTCCCATCTGGGTAGAAATTCCATTCTTTCTCTAGAATCGATTCAGCCCTATGACCAGCCTGAACAGCCTGAACAGCCTGACTAGGAGAACCTGGATGCTAACAACTCAAGGCTTGCCGTTTGAAGCACGGATGAGCCCCGAGATGGTTTTGTCAATGCGAAACTTTGCATTAGGGGTACAGTTTAATTGCCAATTTGAGCCCGCATGTGGTTGTTACCTTTGAGCAAGTTTCCTGTCTTAAGAATCTGTCAAGGCTCAAGTCAAGGAACATCGTCAGACGGAAGATTCGGAATTACCACGTTAAATCCGGCTCCGTAGACCCCGTAGCTAACACACACACCCTATAAGGGTGGACCGCTCAATCAAGTCTCCCTTGTTCAACTACACAGAACGCACCCGACCCGACAGAATCGTAGGCTTTTATGGGACAAGGCTGGCCCGATCTTCCACTGCCAAGGGATTAAGCCCATTGCTATCGGCCACAAAAGTCCCTAAGGACGACATCACCTCCAAGGCAAAGACGATTGGCTGCTCTCATGTTTCGCTAGGCTCTGTTGTTACTTGAGTTCTATGTTTGTCCTCGTCTCCCAACGGATGCCTTCTCTATGCATTAGTAGACATTAGAATTATGTTCTTTGTTGTTGTGGAAGCATCTTGCCCTTGAGAGAGCAAAGCGCAGTTTACATAGTAGACCTTAGAATCAACTGCTGGCTTCTTTAAAGAGATGGATTCTCCGTGGTATCAACCTGAGATATGTACCTCTTGCCTTTTGCGAATGCCCTCATTTACGTCACTACGTACTAGCCTCTAGGCTCGATCAGGAAACAAAATAGCCGAATGCAGAAGTTTCCTGGTCGGCTATTGGCCACGAGGTTTAAGCTTGAATAAGTCTAGGAGGGAAAGAGAGAAATTGGCAGCCTCACCCTACGCTCGGAAGCCATACAAGATATGATAAGAATACATGATTTATACAACGCCGACGTCGGAATGATTATGTCATTGCATTTCAGACTTTAACCTTGCTCGTTCAACGGACATTCTTTCAATCTCAGCCAAAGGCCACTCGAGCAACGTCCTCCAACGTAAATCTATACAATCCGAGATATCCCAAAGAACCGGTGTACCCCAGCCTCTCATAAACCAGTAATCAAGTCCGGCATGGTGCAGAACAACACAATAATGAGCAAGGATACTAAGAGCAACAGGATGACGTTGCCGGACAAGGTCCATGAACTCTCCACTCAGGGACAAAGACCAGCTCATCGCAAATCGTATATTGGGTTCTCGGGTTGTCGTAATGCTTTTCTCGATCCAGCCAATTGTCGAGGTGATGGATTGTTGACACAGGGCCACAATTTCCGGCTCCAAGTCAGGCATATTGAACTGACGGAGCTGCTGGGCCATGGCTTCGAGTACTGGTGCTGGTTCATTCAAACTCCCCATGACAAAAATCTTCCCAATCTTGGAGGCGTGGAGAGGTTCTTGAAAACGGTGGATAATGTCGTTCATACCTCGAACCAGGACAAACACATCCAGGAGGTCATCAATTCGTGGCTCACCTCTATGTTCCGAGCTAAAGCTTGCAAAGGCACAGATATTCAGCAACGAGGACGCAAGGAAGATTTCAGGACAGCTCTCCTCATCGATAGTTGAAACCGCCGAGCGAAGCCCTGCCACAGCCTTGTTCTGGTGTTGTGAAGCACATATAGACAGGCTGGGGCGACCCGGCTGAAGGTAAGCGAGATGATACGCCGAGGCAGACAGAACCTGGTGCAGGAGGAAGACGTGGGACAAGGCCATCCTTGGGCATTCGATTTGCCACACTTGTTGAAGCTCATCTGCGCGAGGCAGAGTAAGGTAGGTCGAAGACGTGTAATGGTGCATCAACTCAAGATCCGTGAGCCATGTGCTCTTCTCTATCGGCTCCTGGCCTGTAACAAACTTGGAAAAATACGGAAAGGGATCTGGACTCGTGGCTGGAGTGCATGATTCGGCTGTCCGGCGTGACAAGGTCCGGCCATCATTCTGCTGTTCATCTCCAGTAGATGCCACCTTGGACAAATTCGCAGGCTCTCTAGACTGACATCCCGCAGCATCCGAAGCTTCCGGATAGATGCATGCCACCCCGTGTCTTGCGCAGGCCGAGCATGGCTGTTTCTCATCACACTGAGAGGTTAGCAGGCGTCGACGAGTTGATACTAATTCCATACCTTGACACGTCTTTGCTTGCATCTGAGGCACCCCTTTCGGGACTTTTTGTAGCCCAAGCGAGGCATCGTGAGCAATGGTCTGTTCCGCTCACATGTAGACACAATGAGCTGTTTATCTTTTCCTGTTGGCCATTCTGAGCATCTCGGGTTCCGTCGATGAGTGCCGTCGATAGCAAGGGTAAAATGAAACGAGTCGGAAATTAGTTGAATCCTGGCATTGCTTATGTAAACAGGCAGTTCGTCATCTCGAGTCCTCACAGGCTCACACGCTGGATCTGACTCTTGACTCTTTGCATGGAAAGACTGAATTAGTTGGGGTCAACTGCAAATACAGCGTTTCACCGCTTGAGATGGTGCACCTACGGACCAGCAGATTCCACAGCCCTATGGCGATATCCCATGGTTGCTCAGACGAATCAAACCTCAGTCGTATCATGACCGGGATTAACACCCCAATCCCAAAATCGAAAAACAGCCGACGCATCCTCTTTCTGAGATATCATTCGCGAATCTATAGTCAGGTGCGCTTACAATGCATTGATCCATAATGCTGCATAACGCCTTACCAAACTCGCCCATCGAGGCCCGAGCCGATTCAGCTGAGCTGCAAGTCAGCATTCATACACCAATTAAACCGATGCTATCATTTGCGACATGCTATCCCTAATAGTCTTGATGACCCGCCGCTTCCGTCTAACTAACATGAGCCAACGGGTATAAATAACTATTGTGCTCCCGCTGTCAAAGAGTGAGAGTCATCGCCAAGATGGCCGAAGCTAAGCCCAGAGTTCCAGACAACCTCAAAGACGACAATCGCGATGTCGCAGACTTGTGGAAAGATGCCCTCAAGGCCTACAAGGGCATTGTGGGTTTCGACCTCGAGAAGAAGTTTGACAATGTGCAAGCCATGGTTGATCAGGGAACCAAGGAGATGAACAACTTTCACAAGTTCCGACACAACGAGAAGAAAGTTGACAAGCTGAGGACCCTTTTTGCGACAAACATTGACTACATCGAACAAGGTGCACAACAGCTTATTGCCGCTGCTGTACCAGCCTTTCCTCCAGCTGCAGCCATTGGCACAGCCATCACATTCATGCTAGGGGTAAGTGACAAGCTGGTGTAAGCCTGTAAACCATGACTGACCTTCTAGGCATGTCGACAAGTTTCCGCAGACTACGACCTTGTTGTCGTATTCTTTGAAGACATGAACAGCTTTCTGCAGCGCATTGTCATCCTAGAGACGAGGCTGCCCAAGTACAAGGCGTACGAGAACTGTCTGATGGAGGTTTTCACCTCATTCTTGACCATGTGCGGTTATGCACACAAGTACATCGAGCTGGGACGATTCAGTAAGTTGGCCATCCAGAGCTGAACAAACTGACCAGTGCAGAGAAGTGGATCACCAATCTATTCGAGGGAGAGGACAGCGAGCTGAGTGGCGCTCGCAAGGCAATGGACACCAGACTCTCGCGTCTTCAAAGTGCCACCGAATTTGCCATCCTCGGAAACACGGAAGAGATCCAGAGGATGGCATTGGAGCTTCAGAAGAATTCAGAATCACACACAGCAATGCTCCAAGAGCAGATGCAAGTCATGGGGTCTATTCGGGACACGACGGAAACCATTCGAAACGACATGGCCAAGCTGCTCAAGGCCTTTAGTGAGCAGAAGAAAGAAAAGGGCAATGAGCGGAAGAATACCGTTGATCAAAGCAAACCTCCCTCAGCGAAGCGCATCCGCAACGTTCTGCCTGAAGTCGAAGGCGACGATCACGAGTATCACATCTTGAAGGATACCATTGTCAAAGACACCTGCAACTGGGTCTTTGCTGAGTCTCAATGGGATGAGTGGCTGGCCAAATCACGGCCGCTGCTGGTCATCACTGGTCAACCTGGTTCCGGGAAGAGCCACATTGGTGCCACGGTGTACGACAAACTGCTGCAAGAAGCTGGAAAGGATGTCTCGAAGCACACTTGCGCAGCGCACTTTTACTTCAGAGAGCAGACTCCAAGTCTCTCAAGCTTCCTCTATGCTCTCATTACAATCATCAACCAGGTCGTTGAGCAGAGTGCACCGGTTTGCGAGATCATCAACACCGAGTGGCTCAAAGACGAGGTTGTAACTGACACCTGGGAATGGAGGGATCTTGCACGCAACCTCTTAGCTCCAGCATTCCGCAAGGGCTCCAAGAATTACCTGTACCTCATGCTGGATGGAGTTGATGAACTCCAGGACCTGGACAGTTTGGTTGAGTTCTTGAAGATTGTCAAGGAACAGGAGCTGAGGATCTCGATTGTTTTGACGTCCAGACCCAATGTCTTGCCCACCGAGGCTGTCCTCAACATTGAGATTGACAAGGAAAAGCAGACCGAGGACCTCAAGAACCTTGTATGGAATCGCCTCAACTCTCTGAGTGCCCTGCGCAGCTTTAGTCGGTACGTAAAGCAGCGCATTGCTGACAGGGTTGAAGAGTTTGCACCAAGTAAGTATCCAAGCAAGTTATCCAAGCGATTGTGCTGACAGCTCAGACATGCTATACGCGAAGCACATGCTACTCCGTTTCAATTCTCTCGGCCGCGAGGGTGCTGTTCTCCGCAACCTTGACAAACCCCTACCGGCAGATCTTCATGACCTCTACGAGACCCTCGTTGAAGAGTGTTATCGCCACTTGGCCTCCAATCATGAGTATCTTGTCAACAGGCTCCTGCATTGGGTTGCTTACTCTTTCCGTTCCCTATCTCTCGATGAAGTGGTTTCCCTGCTTAGCCATTGGGCAGATGATGAATTCGACATTGAAGAGATCCCTGAGCCATTCATCAAGTTTATCCGAGTTGGAGATCCAGGAGCCGACGCAGAGGCCCGTGCAAAGATTCAATCCCAGGGAGGATGGGCTACTGCTGTCAACCAACTTGAAAAGAGCCAGGATACTGATCCTGACGCCATCTACGACGACGGTAAACTACCGATCAAGTTCCATGAGCGTTCGATGAGATCCTTTTTCCGTGAGCCACCGAGAAAGGTCACTCGACGCTGGAAGACTTCAGAGGCCCACAGACAGATATTCCTTGATTGTGCCAAGATGGCATGCTACGAGCCTCAGACAAAAATCGTTGAGCCACTGAAGCGGTACGCAACTGAGTATCTCGTCAACCACTGGCGGCAGATCAACCTTGAAGAGCACTCGTCAGAAGAGCAGGCTGAGGTTATGGAGGAATTCGGCTCAACCATGCTCAACAAGCGTTTCTACGCCAACATGTTTGATTGGTATGGTGTCGACTACGAGGACAAGTTTCCAGACGAGGTGTTTGAAAAGGTTGAAGCGTGGGCCAAGCTGCTCGAAACTAAGCCCATGCTCAGCGAAGATGTTGCGAAATGGTGGGCCGAGGTGGCTGAGAATCCTCGAAACTGTCTGATTGAACTGATAAAAGGCCATCTCGGGAGGTTGTACAGGGCCCTGGACACCAGAAGTGCAGTCATCTTTTTCAAAGCAGTACGAAATGCGATGCAGCGCGTAAGTCAACTTCCAGAATTGTTCTTTGTTATTGTGGGCACCTTGCCTGAGAGAGCAAAGGGCAGTTTACAGCCACCCAGAGATCAACACATTCTAACAGTAGCAGAGCAATTTGAACAGCAAGCTTGTGGATCAGGCCAAGATGAACTTTGAGGACGAGCTTGGAGACACTTCAGAACCACTTACAGAGGCTCAGGCAGCCCTGGCTATGGAAGGCTTATTCGAGGATGTCAAGATGAGCGCATCGGGCTATCGTGCTGTTGCGTCAGTTCTTCTGACTTACAAACACTATGGCCCGGCTGATGCAACTGGTCTCAAGGCTGTTGAGAAAGCCGAGGAACCCTTGGAAAAGGTAAAGACCTTTGAAACGATGGCTCGTGTTCATCTGAAGAGGGACCCCGAAAAGGCTTACGAGTACGCCAACCTCTGCATCGAGCACCTTGATGAGTCGATACCCACAGGGCTCAAGCGCTTGGCTTACATCTCCAAGGCCAGGGTTAAGGTCAAGCTTGAAAGGTATGACGAGGCTGCTGAATCCTACACTCAAGCTAGACTGTGTGATCCTGCCGGTTTGACTACTGGCGACGTTCTGGACGAAGAGATCGACATCTACTCCGATGATCAAGACGAGACGGCCTATATCGACACGCTGAAGAAATGGAATCCTCTAGAACGGCTAACCTGGCTGGCTTGGCGATACGAGGACCTCTGCACTGAGCGACACGACTTTATACGAGACGTGACTGTCGAGACAAACGAAACAGACTTTGTCATCAAGATGTACGAGGAGTCAATCAAGTACCTGGACAACGTCAACGCAGCAGCCCCTATCCGTTGTGATCTTGCGCTTGTGCATCTGCAAGTCCGCGATGACCCCGAGGCAGCCCGGAAAGTGTTGGATGAAGTGCTCGACAGTGGTTCCACAGGCTATCCCTATGCTGTGACGGGGGAGTTTCCCGACACGATCGTTGAGCGAGCAATCGGATGCCAGTCAGAGATTCTGTATCGTCTGTTCCAAGAGTCTTGCGATCCCGAGGTAAAGAGCGAGCTCCTCAAATCTCTCCAAGGACTACTTGCTCGACCCCTCGCTCTGGATATGCCACCCAACTCGGAAACTTATCTGTATCAGCGTCGAATAGCAATGGCTCGAATGTATCTCAAGATGGGGCCTGCGGAAGCTCAAAAGACTCTCCAAGGGGTTATCGACACCTGTATTGAAGCCCTCGGCGACAAAGTAGGATGGAACGATGCACCTAACCTGACTTTTCTTGCGACCGCACTCTGCATCTTGGGCGATGCCACCAAGGGAGAAAAGCTTAGGCGTGTGGCACGTATACTCTTGTCGGCCCAGTTTAGTCAACTGGATCCTAATGTCAAGCACGAGAACGAAGGCAGCGAGTCGGAGTCGGGGAGTGAGTCGGGAAGTGAGTCTGACAGTGAGTCTGGGAATGAATCGGAAGAACAGCCAACCAACGAAGGGGATCTGATTGGCGACTCTGGTTGCAAAACCTGCGATGGAGCATGCAACCCATACAAGGAATTCTACTGGTGGGGAGACAAGGTTGCGTACCAGTGCTTGACTTGTTACGACGGGTTTCTCTGTGAAGAGTGCTACGAGAAGCGACAAGGGGCAAATAGGGGTGAGTTGTTAAAGGTTCGACAATACTGTGGCAAAAACCATGAGTATCTCAAATTGCCTATCGAAGGATGGCAAGGAGTCAAGGAGGGTAAGGTGATGTTGGAGGGAGAGGAGCCAGTTGAGTTTCAGGATTTGTTACGGCAGATTCGGGATGAATTGTGCAAGGAGGCATGGGAGACATTCTGGTATGGTTAGTCGAGCGAGATTCCAACTCTCGTGATTATAGACAGCCTTGGAGCAAACAACCCGAATTCTAAACGGTGTCTTGAACTAAACAAGGAAATGGCACACGAACAGGTCGTCAAGGCCGGCGTTTTCGAACAACGCCCCATCATAACAGGCTTGGCTTGCTTCTGGGCATGGCAGAAGTGCAAAGCAACGGAAACCTGAAGATACTGACATATTAAGAGTGGCCGAGTGGATAAAGCCATTGAACGAAAGCAAGCTAGTCCATTTCAAAGAATTCAATAGCCAAGTCAAAGAAAATAATACCCAACAAATTCAAGTCAGCCCAAATAAAGACCCAATAATCAAGCCCAAACACCCCAATATTGTCCGCCCTCATCTTCTTTTGCTTGACCTTTGAGTCTTGGCTGTGGAAGCACGAGACGAGCCATTACAGCCCCGGTAGTATTGATAATGGGGGGAGACATTGTGTTGCTTGGCAAGTCTAGAGTCAAACTTTCTAGCACCCTTTCGTTGGGGTTTACTAGGGCTGAAGAGGCCACAGCACATCTTGACTGTAATTCGACAGAGTGTTAGTTTGTGTGATGAAATGAAGTTGACTTACCTACAGTGTGGAAGTGGTAGTTGAGATAAGACTTGTTAAGTAGATTGAATGTCTGGTAGTGGAGGTAGTCATTATATAGATACTGCGCCAGAATCGGAGATGTCTACTGTAGACCTGAAGCATAAAAGTCTGACGGAGCAAGCAAACTTTGCTCGTCAAGTGACGCACGATAGCTTTCGTCTATTAGTTATGCATGCATGTTTGTGCATGTATTGCTAACTTTGTATGTGTCAGATGCATTCCGCATTGCTCATAATCGCGATTTCTCATATATGTGAACCCAAGCTTCTATTGCCTTTGCCAAACTTTCCACCTGTGCAATTGTGTTGCCTGCATGAACACAAATTCGAACCCTCTCGCTACCTTTCGGTACTGTCGGGGCCACAATTGGACGAACTGTATATCCTCTTTGCTGGCAAAATTGAGCCAAGCTGCGAGGGTGTGACGTAAACACCGGGATAATGGGCGACTTGGGTGCCTGGTTGACGCGGATCGACTGGGTTGTAGAGCATGACGAGAGTAAGAGGCTATGAGTGTGGTTGATGAGATGCCACAAGTGATCCAGGCGAGCATCTACCCGTCCACTTTGCAGGAACTGGTAGGATAATCCGATGCTTGCGAGACACGGGAATGGCATTGCAGTTGTGTAGATGAGAGTGCGGGCATAATTGATGAGATACTCGCGCGTCGTAGAAGAGCAGAGAACAATGGCTGTCTCGTCAGTATTGGCCAGTTGAGTTGATGTAAACTTACCTCCAAAAGAACTCATTGCCTTGCCAAATGTGTGCAGACGAACAAAGATGTCCCTCTCCAGGCCAAGCTCACACACGAGACCACGCCCTTGCTTTCCGTAGATGCCTGTTGAATGTGCTTCATCGACGATGATGTAGCCGTTGCTTGGAAGCCGCCGCTTGACACACGCGACAATGTCTTTGAGAGGAGCGACGTCGCCGTCCATGCTGTACACGCCTTCGACGGCGATAAACACAGACTTTTCGTCAAGTCCATTGAGTATCTCGTCCAAGCCCCCTTCACCCTCTACGCAGTTGTGCTTGAACGGTATCCTCCGTCCCGCCCGACTCAGCTTCATCCCATCATGAGCGCTCGCATGGATGAGTTCATCGTAAACAATGACATCCCCAGGCTGCGGCAAGCAACTCACAAGCCCCACGTTGGCATCAAACCCCGAATTGAACAAAAGTCCTGCTGGGGCGTTGTGAAAGGCTGCAATGTCTCGCTCCAAAGATTCTGCCAGGCTTGAATTGCCGTCCAGCAGCCGAGAGCCACCCGACCCCAGCGGAGCTGCATGGTTCTCAAGAAGGGAATGATAGGCGGTCCGGATTTCAGGAACCAAAGACAGCGACAGGTATGCGTTGGAGGAAAAGTCGACATTGCCTGCGGGAAACGTCGTCAACCGACGAAGCTGAGAACGCTTGTCACGATCCGCCAGACGAGCTGCTAGAGTCTCTTCGAGTTTCGACATGATGTTAACGATGCTGTTCACTACTTGCGGGATTTGTTGAGTCTAGTTCTTGTTGAGTCTTCCCCGCTTACCCGGTAAAGCGGATCTCGACTATCAAAGCCTCTCCCAGACCAAACAACAAAATGGCGCCAGTCCCGGCTCTTCTGTGGCGGTCTCTACGCGTCCATCAGGTGTATGGGGCGAATACGGACGTGGGAAAGACGATATTCACAACAATTCTGTGCAACGCGGCAAAGGAAAAGACGGCGTTTCTGAAGCCTGTGTCTACGGGACCGGCACATGAAGCCGACAGCTGGTGTATGTACTCATCTTGACACTGGACGAAGCTAATTGAGGCAGATGAACTCCGACCCTGAGAGAATCATCTAACATGTCAGTCATGTTCGAAAATATGCTCCTTTGACTGCCAACAAGACTCTGTTTCAGTACGATATTCCATGCAGCCCGCACGTTGCAGCAAGGGTTTCTGGCAAGGTATGACGCCCAATTGACCATGAACCATGCTCACACGCTCAGCCTATTCCGTCGGATGAAGCTATACTGGCAAAAATCCATGAGCATGCCTCTCAGCGAGCGGAGGAGGGTGTGGGATGGCTGTTTCTCGAGACAGCTGGCGGCGTCCATTCTCCAGGACCATCTGGAACGTCCCAAGCAGATCTCTACACTCCTCTCCGTGCTCCAGTCATTCTCGTGGGCGACTCCAAGCTAGGTGGTATCTCCCAGACCATATCTGCTTACGAGTCGTTGAGAATTCGCGGTCACAATATCGAGTCGGTTCTTCTATTCCAGGACATGAAATATGAGAACTATCAGTATCTGAAAGACTACTTTGCCAAGCAAGCTGGCATCCCTGTGGAAACTGTCCCTGGACCGCCTGCTCGAATCGAAAATGAGCAAGAGGAGACGGAACAAATGACAGAGTACTACGCCTCTCTCAGCGACGGTAACATGCAGCAAGTTCTCGAGACTCTACACAGACGTGGCCAAGAGCGCATCTCCCGTCTCGAGTCACTGAGTGAAAAGGCCAGTAAGCTCATCTGGTATCCGTTCACGCAGCAGAAGCTCGTTTCGTCAAACACCATAGCTACTATTGATTCGGCGCACGGCGACTACTTTCAGGTCTTTGATAAGCATTCGGGCAAGCTCCAACCTGCCTTTGATGGTTCTGCTTCCTGGTGGACTCAAGGACTCGGGCACGCCAATCCTCGACTCACCCTTGCTGCCGCCTACGCAGCGGGTCGATACGGACACGTCATGTTTGCCGAAGCCATTCACGAGCCTGCTCTAGCCCTGGCGGAAATGCTTCTCAAGGGAGCACAGAATCCTCGATTCACTCGCGTCTTTTACTCCGACAACGGCAGCACAGGCTGTGAAGTTGCAATCAAAATGGCCCTGCGAGCAGCAAGACTCCGTTACGGCTGGGGACCCAACGAAAAGGTTGACATTCTCGGACTCAAGGGAAGCTATCACGGAGATACCATTGGTGCAATGGACTGCGCAGAGCCGTGCGTCTACAACGAAAAGATTGAATGGTACGAAGGGAAAGGGTTCTGGTTTGACTATCCCACAGTCCAGTGTGTCAAGGGAAAATGGGTTGTCGACGTGCCTAAAACGCTCCGTGACGACTTGGGCGATGGTTCGAAGCTCAACTCTATATCAGACGTGTTTGATCTCGAATCCAGACTCAAGACGGAGGATTACCGAAAGTATGAGCGATACATTGAGGGTGTCCTCAGCAAACTTCAAGCTGCTGGTCGCAAGTTTGGTGCTCTAATGATGGAGCCCGTTGTTCTCGGCGCCGGAGGAATGATTCTCGTGTAGGTCATCGTCCTGCAGACAAGTCCATTGTCCTCCGCCAAGTCCATTGTCCTCCAGCTAACAGTCCAGCGATCCTCTGTTCCAGAGAGCCCTCGTTGATGTTGTCCGCCGATCTCATCTATGGAAAGCCACCGCGCCAACTGACCCACTCTCCTGGACCGGACTTCCGGTAGTTTTCGACGAGGTCTTTACCGGCTTATACCGGTTGGGTCGGTTTACTTCGGCTTCATTCCTCGGAACCGAGGCTGACATTTCGGTCCACGCTAAACTACTGACTGGCGGTCTAGTCCCGCTCTGCACGACTCTAGCATCTGAAAGTATCTTTAAAGCGTTTGAGAGCGACGACAAGAGTGATGCACTCTTGCACGGTCACAGCTACACTGCACACGCTGTTGGATGTCAAGTAGCTGTTGAATCGGTGAGAGAAATGGAGGACATGGAAAGTCAAGGAGCATGGAGCTGGGCAGAGACGGACTGGGCACAGGCACAGAGCATCTGGTCTGTATGGTCTCGTGACTTTGTCAACAAGGTTTCACAAAACTCTCAAGTATTGGGCGTCTGGGCTCTCGGCAGCGTCTTGGCCATAAGCCTACGCGACGATGATGGCGTGGGATACAAGAGTCAAGCGTCCAAGAAGCTTCAGAGTCATCTCCGTGAGGGCAATGGATCATGGAATGCTCACAGCAGAGTATTGGGCAACGTTTTTTATGTCATGGCAGGTCAAAAAACAAGCCAGCAAAGCATTGAGGAGTTGCAAGGTCTCTTATTGGGAGCCTTGGGATAGGTTGGAGAAAAGTGGTTCGATCTTAGACCCCTCGTCGTCAATCGTTCAATCGTCATTAAAATTTCTCTCTCACATAAGTCACATTGAAGTGATTGAATCGATATGAGCCGGCCACTCAAAACTCGGGAAGAGTCAATTGCCGAGTTTATCGAAAGAACCAAAGACATTCAACGGGAACATCCAGATGTCGACTTTAAAAAGACCGTCATTGTACCGACCATGAACCTCACCTTTGACATTCGGGTATTTTCGTCCTCTTCTTGGTTGAACTCACTAACATGTATAGGAACACGTTGAGGAAGAGAAGCGAATGAAACATGAGGCTCTGATAAATTTGATGCTTCAGAGTACAGGTGATCTAGCCAAGGCTGAAAAGTATCTCTGGGAGGCTAGAGACTGTCTGAAGGCATATCCGGATATTATCAAACAGTTTGATGACATTTACATCAACCAAAGACCAGTATCGGTGATGCTTGGGGAATTGCACGAATGTATGGCACTGAAGGGTACCGATCAATGTTCATAGCAGAGCTCAACTATCATGTTATCTACAGAGTAGACTCGTCTTGAGTCCCGTGGACCCCTCACCTGACCGCCCCATCAATAGGGCGTGATGACAATCTTGAGCTAACGAGTTGACCAATCAGCAATGAGTAGAATGTGCCCTTGATGACGGCCAACTTGACTTTTCACCACATTGTCTGAGTT
The DNA here is from genome assembly GCA_014824385.1 of Fusarium cyanostomum. NCBI lineage: Eukaryota > Fungi > Ascomycota > Sordariomycetes > Hypocreales > Nectriaceae > Fusarium > Fusarium cyanostomum. Next base: position 25,353 of record JABCKW010000243.1, on the reverse strand, counting down.
ACAATGCCCGCCCAAGAAACCACCATGAGTTCGCAAAACACCTTTACAGATATGGATCTGTTGGGTCTTTTGAGTAATGATTTTTATGTTTCTGACTCTGGATTTGGTAATGGGCAAACGTTCGACACCTTTGGCACTCTTGACACCACATTTGGACAGACAGCAGATACGCCAAGGCACCCGCCCAAAGTCGGAGGCAGATTCACCAGAGAGTCTGTTCGTGTCTTGAAGAATTGGCTTTCAGCACATCAAAACCATCCATATCCGAGAGAATCTGATAGACGGATGCTTCAAGAAGAAACTGGACTCACGAAAACTCAAATCTCCAACTGGTTAGCGAATGCTCGACGTAGGGGCAAGATTCCAACCTCGAGCGCCTCATCACCTCGGCATGAATCCAGAGCAATGGACATACCTCCACGACCAGGAACACCTGCAGTCCGGAACACTTCCGATATGGATCCCCTCCAGAGATGGGTTGACTCTCCACCAGAAGATGAACCTGCTGCAGTTACTGCCATTGCCAGAGCTGTGGCCTCAACCCCCGTCTCAGGTGAGTGCCGTGAGGTATCAGGGAGTAGATCAATGCAGTTCCTAACAGATAAGGATCCACGAGTCCGTTTACACGACTTTCTCGCACTCCCTCGGTGAGAAGTGCAGACACTTCACGCTCCAGCTCAATCAGCTCTGTCAACTCGTACACTAGCCGATCTTCCTTTGGTCTCAATGAACTCTTCAGTCGCGGCAGTTCTCGTCGCAGGAGAAGAGCTTACAAAGAAGAGAGGCGATCCCTGGCAACTCCCCGCAAGGCTTTTCAATGCACCTTCTGTACCGAGACCTTCCGGGCAAAGCATGACTGGCAACGACACGAAAACTCGCTTCATCTACCCCTTGAACGATGGGTTTGCAGTCCTGAAGGACCTCGAGGTCTCAAAGACAGTCAACAGCGTTGTGTGTTTTGTGGCCAAGTTGACCCCGACGACGCACATGTCGAGAGCCACAACTATTCAGCTTGCAGAAACCGACCCGTGCAGGAACGGACCTTTAACCGAAAAGACCATCTGAATCAGCATTTGCGCCTCGTTCATAATGCCAGGTTTGCCGAATGGCCAATGAGACAGTGGAAAGCACCACCGCCTGCAATCCGTTCGCGATGCGGCTTCTGCAACCTCGTCATGGAGACCTGGATCGATCGCGTCCATCATCTCGCAGACCATTTCAAGGCCGGCAAGACCATGGCAGATTGGAGGGGAGATTGGGGGTTTGATTCGCACATCATTGAGCTTGTTGAAAACTCTATCCCGCCATGTGAGTATTCCCTGTCGTGTTTGTGGAAGCACCTTGCTTTAAGAGCAAAGGCAGTTTACATAGTATTCCCCATCGTCAAACGTTCTAACATTTCAGACTTTATCGAAACCGAGCGTAATAGTCCGTTCCCATTCGAAGGGAGCAGATCCCTTGTTGAGACGCCACGGACAGCGTATGAGCTCCTCAAGCTGGAACTCGCCTACTTTATGCAGAATCACTTTTACCAAAACGCCAGAATGCCAAGCGGAGACGAAATGCAACTTGAGGCGTGTCGGATCGTCTTTGCCTCCGAGACACTGTCCCAAAGCCTTGTCTCCTCGTGGCTTCGGGATCTGGTCTTTTCGAGCCCGGACATATCGCAACAGGCGCAATTCGGCCCTCTACGGTCCATCGCGGAGAGTCGGCTGTCTGCTCTCAAGATTAGCGGAAAGAACAACATCTTTGAAGGATGCCCTTTCGAGACGCAGCTGCACGAATTTGTACAAGCCAGGAAGATTCTGGGGTGCATCAGAGACGACGAGCTGAAGGAGGAGTGCTGCAGAATTGTCGGCCGTCTTGAGGAAGTCTCGGCTACACCCTCCGACTTTATCGCCAACTGGCTCATCAAGGCCATTCACTTACCGGGCGACTGGCTTGCAGCGTTTCGTCAGCGCGCCGGTGTTGAGTTGTTGGGTATTCCAGGAACTGTCAACATGAATGCCACGATCCAGGACTACACGAGGCTCGAACAAGAAATGGGCTCATATCTCGACCTGCAAAGGATCATTGGGATTGAGCCGGATGACGCAGATCTCCGTCGCCAGGCTCGTGCCATCATCTACGGCTCAGATACAATCCTGAACCACACCGCGGCAGACGATGATTACTGGTTGTCCGCCTTTAGACAACGGCATACGCCAAACGCAATGGACTTGTCTGAAATCCGGCAGGGAATGAGACCAGATCCTCACCTTCTAGCGGCTCGATCCCTGGTCATGAAGATGAGCACCTCATTCCTCAACGATCACAACTACGGGAGATGGTTTACGCAAGAGCTACGTCGATGGGTCGCCGCCATCATGTCGCCTCACAATCCCGCCAGCCGGGTCCCGTCTGACCAAGAGATTCAGCATTACGCGCGGTGGATTAGCTTCAATGAGTAAGTCATTCACTCCGACTGTGACTCAGCTAACACGTACAGCGATGACCCGTTCAATCAGACTATCGCAGAGAACATGGATTGGTTGGAGGCGTTTAAGCGGGAAGTTGGCATTGAATGAGTCTGTCTGGATGCGGAAGCACTTGCCCCTCACGTTTTATGCTTAAAGACATTGGCCAATGACCAGAATGAAGGCATCCGTATTCGGTGACGAGCTTAAATAACCATAGGGCTGGCAGTCACGCTTCCGGAGGTACCACATGGACGAGCGGCGATAGTTCGTCTGGCGTCTGTGTTCGTCTGGGCATCGGACTCCTTGGAGATGGCGTTGGAAGACTGCTCATCTTCCTCGGCCTCGACATACCTTCTTGCGCGACGCTGTGCATCCTTGCGGGTTGTTACGAGGCATCGTGAACTGCCAGCGGATATAGCCAACGATAACGTCAATGATGCCAAAGGTGAATGGACGGTAGAAATCTTTACAAGTTTAGGATGAAATTACCTTGTAAACTTTATGATAGAATTAGGTCTTCTCCTAAGTTTATATCTTTACTAAAATTAGGCATATTCACGTCGTCCATCTTCACGGCACTTGGGACAGTTGACAAAACTCGCGGCGACCAGAACATATATTACAACTATCATCTTCCGAATTCGTCCACTATCCGTCTTCCATTACCTTCGGTATGTCCACGTCTCAGCCCTCAATCCCATGAAGCATGCCATCTTTACTCATTGTTGCGTTCGGCAGAGCACACAGGCTCCCGGATAACGACAACCGAGCTGGCTCCGGTGCGCTGCAAGTCGTTTATAGCTCTGGCGAGGTCGGCGCGGTCGCTGGGTGATGTCATGCGTATGGGCTGCTGGTGCTCGTCGCTTGTGCGTACATCGGTGTCAAGGCGATTCGCTTCCTGGCGGAGATCGCGCATCTCCTCTCATGGAGCGAAGGCGAATTCTAGGCTTTAACCACTTTCGGTAAGCCTTGCACGCTTGGGGCTAATAGACCTCCTTTGACGATAAGGCGCAGATGGGCTGCGGGAGGATTTAGGTCTATTATTAGAAGACTAGTTATCCAAGGAAGATATAGTAAAGAAATTATCCTAACTAGACTCCTGTAGGAACTCTTTATATCTGCGCTTTTTACCTTAAGTAACGCGGCAAGATTTAAAGGGGTTTTAACTATTGCGGTAGTTATTCTCGCCTCGAGGGGTAACCTAAGACTAATTAATATCCTCTAAGTCTGGGTAGTAAATAACCTCGGGGAAACTTATAGGTATAGCGCCATTCTAGTTAAGGTGCTCCCTAATCTTAGAGACCTATTTTTCTACCTAGTATAGCTAAGTATCTATCTGTATCTATATCTAGCTTACTATCTAAGTTACTATTTATTCTAGCTTAGTTAGTATAAGAGTCTTAATTAGCTATTAACTAGCTTCTAATAAGGTAATCCTTAACTGTAGTTAAGCTGTGTGTAATAAGATAGTAACTTAAGAGGGTGTATTTGTAATTAACTAAGGGTTGGTTACGGGAGTGCTAGGGGTAGGAAAGCTAAAATTAGCTGGCGCTAGAGCCAGAGGGAAGATCGGGGCGGGGGCGGAGACCGCAGCAGCCGGAGCAGACACGAAAGTCTGCGGAGCGGGAGTGGCGATAGATTTATCGTCATTAGACACCAAGCCTTGAAGTTTCTGCTTAAAGGAACAAAGCTTATAAAGTATAGCTCGCTCATAGTAAGGTCCGAGCTGCTTAAAACTCGGCACGTCCCTTAACGACGCTGCATCCTTGTACACCTGGTATGCGTGATTCACGCTGCACCACAAGGGTGTTCCCTGTTTGCTGTAGGTATCCAAGGCTATTGTAAGAGTCTCCAGGTCCTTTACAGTAACTGGATACATCTGGACTCCCCTGTATTCTATCTCACCGGCGGGAATGTCGCTAAATCGCATCTTTTTAGCTGTTTCCCCCACATGCGCAAGGAGGTTTAAGAGTGTCCCGGGCCTGTGATTTTCATTGAATGTAGCAGACCTCGCCTCCATATGAATCTCATGTAGGGATCGAGGCATCTCCGTGCCAGACTCACGAATAGCAGCCTTGAGGCGACTCAAGGCTGAACAGTCTCCGTTAACATCCCACGGTCTCCGGTCATCAATGCGACAGATGACAGCATACTGCAAGGCCACGACAAAGTCCGCGACATTGTTCTCCCAGAGTGGATGAGACAAGAGTGCGGCCAGAGACTGCGCAAAAGGCTCCGAGAACAGAACAGACGTGGCCTGCTGACGATTGGAAGGCATTGGCTGGTATCTCAACCCCGTCAGCGGGGAGATGATGGCCATGGGCGAGCAGCGGAAAATACGCATTGAGAGTTTCCACACAGTCATGGTGTTCCTGGAAATGCCAGCAAGGGCTCGCTTCTCTTCGGACTGGTCCCATTCGCGCCGCAGTGTAGCCTCGTCCGCCTGGGTCCAGTTGGCATCGAACTGGGGTTGTTCTGGACCAAGAATCTCATCGAGGTCATGTTCTGTCACAGCTGGCCGAACATTCTGGAGAAAGTCGCGCATCTGGGTGGCGTCTGCCTTGAAGCCGTCGACAAGGTGGGCAAACTTCTTGCCCGAAGGCCCGTCGTTGTCGGGCTCTTGCTCACCGTCCGTAGACGGAGCCTCCGACTCTTGCCCTTGGGTCCTTTTGCGCTGGGCTGGCGCGCCGTCGTTACGAGATCGTCTGGTGGGATTCTTGCTTCGAGGCATTGTGGCTGAGGCGCGATATGGTTAGTATTTTCGTATGAAGGAGCTTCAATACTTACTTGATGTCTGGTGTTGTGTTGAAAGAGCAAGACTAAGATCGGGTTGAGAAGAAAGGATTTTTCTGCTACGTGGATTCACTGTCGCTGCCTGCCAGCTGCTAGACTCGAGACCACTTACGGCGACCTCAGCACCAACCGCTCCCTCACTTGCTCTTCTCGACTGGCAAGCATAGTTTAGGATTAATTTATTATCTTCTCGTCAAATCTTGGCATGTAGTACTTCGCCGAGTCAATAACTTGTCCACTAGTGTGAGTTGGTGTTTGGCATTCAGTAAAAGTCATTCAGATCATTTAAAGTCACTTGTCCATCGCAATGAATTGAATTCAGACGTTAAATCCCCAGTTATGCATTCATCTGCTATCAACTCGTGTCCCAGCCACTCGTACAAATCTGACTCCCCTCTTCATCCCTGGTGCTCGCCTCTGCCAATTGGGGATCCCTGGTGCTTTACCTGCTGCGGCTGCGACGACGAGGGCTGCGGCTGCGACGAGAGGGCCCATAGCCTGGGCTTCGGTATCTATAGTTATCTCGGAGACGGAGCGGAAGTGAAGCCGAGCTCGACTCGACCTCTGTCTGAGGCTGGGGCGGCGGACGGTTGCTCGACGAGGTCAGGGCCTCTGATTCAGTCACCCGAAGAGGCAGCTCGACTGCGTCAAGTTCTGAAAGCTTTGCCATCAACCCTTTCAGGTCTTGGTTGATTACCCGGGGTGGTCGGCTCAGTTCCTGGTGCCTTGGGTCCAAGACCTCGCCATCGGCCAAAACAAAGAACAGCATGAAGCTGTGGGGGGAGGCGTCGTTGATTGACCAGTCGCCTGGCGTGTAGGCCGGTTCACACTGGGCCTTGATGTTTGCTCCGTAGGCCGTGTACGTCCTGACATTGTCGGATTCCGTAGGCTCGGATCGCATTCGAATAACAGCAGCTAGGGCATACCGTACTCGGGCCTTGGCAACCTTGTACTGCAGCCTTCCATCGCAAACGCAGTACTCGCCCTGGGGCAGAAAGAACTCGCGAAGGGTATTGAAGGCAAGCTGATCTGTGCCCGGTGTATAGAGAACACGGGCGTAGCGAGGCCTGTAGGGCGTGTAGACCATATTGTCGCTGCCCAATCCGAAGCACCTGTCGACAGCGCCTTGCAGCGTGAGCTTGCTGTGCTTCTTGAGGTTGAGGCGGATGATGCTCTCCTTCGTGATGCCCTTAATATCGAAGGGTACTTCGGTGGATTCTGATTGCTAATTGGGAGGCAACTTGCGCCTTAACTCAAACAAGTGAAAAGCCCTCTTGCCCCAAAAGGACCTATTTATCAGTTCGGACGTACAGATGTCGCGAAAGGTACCCACCAAGCTTGGCATAGCGTCAAGAAGGTTAAGCTTTATCTGCGTGGCTCAACTGGCAGCCTCATCTCCTCGTGGCTCACCGAACATAAGCCAGGCATAGCCAAGAATGGGGTTATTATTTTCCGCTTCCTTAAACCATGGCTTCTGTGCCAGGCGGTCCGGTCCGATCATAGCCATGCTGTAGATATGACGGAGGACCACCACGAGGCAGTCAACCCCGGTCGTTTTGCCTGCGTCTGTGGCGGGAGGCGGTCGCATTTAAAGGATCCAAGAAACAGCCTCGGTCTCCTTAACGATATCATATTTCTCGCGGATATCTTAGGATTCCATAGTGCTAGTAGTGGCGTGGGTTTCTTGGTGCGAGATTTGGATATTAAGGTAATTAATAAGCGAGACTGGTGGCCAAAGACTGTGGGAAGAGCGGAAATACAAAGCGGCATTAATTATTTGTCGGGTGTTTTAGTGTCAGAGTTAAATGTGCTGCAGCTCATCTACCTTGGTGACACTCGCTGCCAGCTAGCTACAGTTAACAGCTCGAGCAGGTTCAATCAGCGACCAAAGAGAGAGTAGCAAGCAGATTTATACACAAATTTACAGGCTTTTCCTATTGCCTAGCAATTCGCTCCTAAATCTTAATCTCTCACCTCACCCACCGTGAATCCCCATCAACATCACAACAAACGACAGTAAATCACAATGCCTCGCTCGCGAATAAACAATAACCCTGGGCCCAAGCGCCTTCAGGATAAAGGAGCTCGTCAGGAGCACCCACGAGAGGATCCCCCTCTCCAACAGGCATCCCTCGCCATCAACAACCGCCCTAGAGACTATATCTCCGGCAACAACCCTCGCCCCCTCGCCCAAGGCCGTAGTAGCGCCAGCTCCGGCCAGCCCTTGCCAATGGTCTCCAGAGTGGAGTTCGAAGACGCCAACAACGTCAAACAAGTCGTGAACTTAATTCAGCGCGCCCCCGGAGATGTTCTTCAGCACATCCTCATAGCCCCGGACGGTACAGACTCCAACTCCCTCGCCATCCGCAAAGCCGCCCAGCATTTGATCGAGACCAAGGGCTGCGACGAAGTCGTCTTCACGTTGAAGCCCGTCTTCACGTTGAAGCCCGTCTTCAACCGCCACAACGCCAGGCTGCGGCAACGTAGCGGCATCTGGGAGCGGGATGGCGATGGCCAGTCTCCCCTCTTGGGAGCCCCCCGAGTCGAGGAGGTCACCGAGACCGAGCCCGACGACGAGGGGCCAAAGTGCCCAAGCTGCGGCTCCAAGTCGCATAGCCTGGAGCATTGCCTCTACGCGCCTTATGGCACCATTCGCGGCTGCCCCTTCTGCAAGAATGCGACTCATCGCATGGAGGAGTGCACCAATTTCGACCTCATGGACCAGGAGGCTCTCATCAACGTGCTGATCTGGCAGCGCGGCAACTTGCCGCCCTGGGAGACCAAGATCACTTGGTACAAGTACCTCAACGCCTACACTGGCACCGAGACGTTCCGGAAGCTGGGTCGCGACTACGTGATGTCGTCGGCCCTCCCTTGGGGCAAGCTGTTCTCCAAGGATTTGGCCAAGAGCGACAAGCTCGCCGAGCTCCAGGCATGGGCGGACAGGGGCAATTTCTCAGTAATGCCACGGGACCCTCTCACGAAGGATTTCGTGACAGCCTGCGAGACCTATAATCTCCCATACAGGCATGTCTGGTCGGAGGACCCCGCTGCTCCTCATTGTGCTGAGGGGATCTCGAACGACATGGCTCTCGATGAAGACTAGACGGGTTGGTGGCAGCTGGATGGATGGTGATGCGAGATGGTTTTGAGCGAGGCCTGTTGTGAGCTTAATACAAGGGATTCTGATGGCAACAGCTATTATGTGTCGATGTTCCAATGTGACTTGCTATCGCTGTGATGCTGTAAAGCTTTATTGACGTGTCTGTAATGCCACTCCTCAAACATCTTACGGCAGGGACTATATATGCCCTTTGCTCTCTCAAAGGCAAGGTCAGTTAACACAGCTGGCTTTTCCAAGTAACCCATATTCGCCGTAGTATTATACGTTGAAACAACTTGAGAAACATGGCACCATGAGAACAATACGAGACATTACAGATCCAATTTCATCATGTTACAAGCTGCGATAATTATCTCTCCATGCATCCTAGACTGAAAGACACCGTCATTATGTTTCCTAGAGAAGAGATAACTCCTTTGTAGTTGGCAATGCCACACTCGAGAAGAACAAGAACCCTGGTAAGTTTATGCTTATAGATATTGGCCAATGAAAAGACTGGAGACATCTGTATTCGGCAATTGTGAGCTTAAAATAACCAGGGCTGGTGAGGGCATTCACATTTTCCGGAAGGAGGCACCTGGCACGACTCGCGTCGGAAGGCTGTTCATCTTCCTCTAGTCTCAACGTGCCTCCTGAGGCCTTCCCAGTGCGGGCCTTCATGCGCGACGCTGCGCGGTTATGAGCATGATGAACTGCGACATCTGGTTAGCTTTGCCGTGGGAAAGGCATCTAGTCGATGTGCGACCGACGAAAACTAAAGGGACTCTGAATGTCGCTCGAACCGACCAAGTCCCAATGCTTCCACAAGACCTATCGTCACGACACCTGATGACCGCCCCGATACGACAACCGGCACAAGGACTTTCAGAGTCTCCATTCCGACAGCAACGAAGCCAGTACAGACTGCCCAGCAGGCGACGAGCGGAGTACATAAGACCAAGACTGGCAATCCATCTGCTGTTCGCTCCAACCCTATGGCGGCCGAAGTCAATCGACAAGACATGTAGAGAGAAGTGACATGAGAAGAGAACACGATTTTTCCACATTTACAGGGTCTATGCATTTAGAATAATTGCTTGTCAATTCTCGGTTGCAAGTCTACACCATGTTGGCACATTCCTGAATACCAGCTCTTTTGTTTCTTTCTTTTGCTTGTCTTGTGATTCCACATGCGCTGCACCTTGTGCGTTGATTGTCTAGTCTAAGTCGGGAGATACAGCGACAGCCATGATTGGTGTCGGGATTGTCGGAAATACGATAAAGAGATTCTGGTTTGCTCTGAGAAATACTTGACATGGTTCACCTGTATGAAGTCGACATGGCGGTGTCTGAAAGGGAGATGCGAACTATTCACTTCACGGTTGGACACAACTTTGATACTGTCACTGAAAGGCTTTCTGAGACTAGAGCCTATGTAGCTGATACCACCACCCTAGTCCATCCACTTTCTGTCTTCCACGTCCCACACATGCCTTCCATGTGTCCTGGCCTTCCACCGTGGAGAGCCGTGCCATTTGCGTTCGGCGGAGGGCTTAGCGTCGAGGAGCTAATCGAACAGAGGCCACATCTGGGCGACGATTTGGACACGTCCCTGGTTGTTGCGGTGAGGTTGAGGATCGAGGTGAAAGCAGACTGAGCTGGCGCCAGTGCGCGCCACCAGGTCTTCGGCGGCTCTAGAGAAATCCGCGGGATCGTAGGACCGGACAAAGATAGAATCGCTCCATCGCTTCATGCGAAGGTCGGCGACTTCGTCGCGGAGGGCTTGGATTTCGGTGGCGTCAACCAGGGTCCTGAGGGGGGCGGCGGCGGAAGACATCGCGGCTTTCTGTACATGTCGGTCAGCACTTGATCAGCAGTCAGAATGGTTCCCAGGCTTTAAACTGACAGTGAAAAATGGTCTGATGGGCGATCGAGCAGAGTATGTGAATGTGAAAGATGATCGGGTAGCGAGTCCAGTAGAGTGATGTGGATGTGAAAACTGGGTGCGAGAGGGAATGGGTGCGCGAGGGAATGTGTATTTGTGCGTGAGTCAAAGAAGAATTTTCAGGTAACAGAATAAATAGAAGATTCTACGATATTCTACCTATTCACCTTTGGCATTGTTTACGTCATTATTGATAGGATTCCATTGTCAACTGCAGCTGGCAAGGAGTGATAGGGAAAATCATTCAGCTCAACCCCCGCGCGATCCTCTATCAAGGTGTCTCTACGCTGTCGGCTAAAGGAGCGCTGAGTCTTATTAGATGGGGATGGGTGAGAAAGTGATAAGCCCGGTACTGCTTGTCTTATTGTTGAAGCAAAGGGCCAGGAACGCTTTAGAGGAACTGCGAAAGTCTTGAAGGTGGCTTCTAAGTTCTTAGTGGCAGGATTAGCAGGTAAACAGCTAATATTGCCGTCTCTCTCTATCTGCTGTTAGAGCCTGTCGACTTGTGAAGTTAATAAGAATTCCCGGGCGAACTCGGCCGTCTATGGGAGGGGAGTAGTTAAAATAAAGAAGGGATCTTTCTAAAAGAACTCTAACATACCTGTGAAGACATATAGGTATTTAAACCATGGGATCTTGGTCGTTGGCGTTGGACGCCTGTCGGGTGCTACCGGGGGGGTTTTCTCGCTGTACGCGAGGGCCCTGGTCCTGTAGGCGCTTAAGGGAACGCTCGCGTCTGTTCATCGTGGATGATTAACTGTTTAGAGGACGGATATCGTGAACGATGGTGCGTGGTGCGCTGTCGGGCGATGGTAAAGAGTCTAGGTTCCGGGCAGTCAGTTCGCCAGGCAACAGGAACTGACTTGAAGGCATCTGCCATTAGATTCACTAGGTACCTAGCTCATTTCCATTAGGGCTGTGAGGTAGCTGGATGTGCTGTAGTTATCGGTTGGCAACCAGCTGGCAGTGTCGGAAATTCATGCTGCGTAATTGAACCCAGTTATTTCATTCTTCACTCAGACCCAGACATTTTCTCTCCTTTACATATCCAAATCTCGATATCCAGCAACCTGCCTTCCCGTCTCAATCTCAAACTGTACCTCACTTCCGCAAGGCCTTTGGTTCTTCACTGATACTTAGTAACAGGCACGATGTCTTTCTCCGGAGGTAATCGAAGCCCCCAGAGCATAATCGATGGCATGGAGCGTCGCATCCGTCGGGCTGAAGAATGGAAGACCCGACTGGAGTATCTCGAGACCCACCATCGAAGCGAAATGTCACGAAGAGACGAGCAGATGGTGGCGGCTGGGATAGAGGCCCATGAGGCTCGGAATGAGGCCAACGCAGCAAAGGCCCTGGTACTCGAAAGAGACCAGACGGTACGAACCCTCCAAGCAGAGGCAGAGGCCAAGGCCCAGGAGGTAGCCGAACTCCAGCGCCAGCTGGCTGAGACCGCTTCTCGCCTGCAGGCCCTGCAGAGTCGCCCTGGCATGAGCTCGACCGGCTCCAACCAGAACAACAACCGCCCCGGTGGCACCGGCCCCGGCGGCAACAACAACAGCCGTGGTGGGTATGGCTCTGGAACCCGTGGAGGGTCTGGCACCCGTGGCCGTGGAGGCTTCGACTGCCGTGGAGGCTCTAGCACCCGCCGAGGAGACTTCCGTGCCGAAAATGCTGGAGAGCGGCGCGAGCGCAAGGAACAGCACAGGGCCAGCCAGCACCAGGGGCCGCCAATGGTACCCGAGATCACGAGGTCGACCGACGCCGATGCCGTCGTGGTGAGAGTTGAGCCGGTGTTCTACGATTCCGTTGCTTCAGCGACTGCCAACGCCAGGATCTATGCGTCGCACACGGTTTCCTCGGGTCGACCCCCAAAAGATCGCGGTAACCCAGTTCCGCTCGCGGACCGGGTTACAACCATGAACGCCGACGAATGAGACTTTCTTTGCGCCAATTGTGGCAGCAGCAAGCACAACATTGATTGTTGTCTCTTCGCGCCCCAGGGAACCATCAGGGGCTGCGTCTCCCTTCAGATGGAGACTTCTCGCAGGGGCCTATGCATTTGGGTTCCCTTTGTCTGAACAATTGCTTGTCTGCCAATTCCCGGCTGCAAGTCTAACGCCATCTTGGCGCGTTCCAGAATAATCCCCCAGCTCCTTTGTTTCTCTCTCACTTTGTTTGTCTTGTGACTCTACATGCGCGGCGTTTCGCCTGCGAGTTTGCCATCAACACCAACGGATTCCCGGCGCTGTTCCGACATGATGCATCTTCCCGCGCCATTCTTTTGCTGGCTTTCTGTTTTTTGCCTCAGCTGACCTCGCCGCACCAGTTTCATACCTCTTTGTTTCCCTCGCCGTCTGCTACGCCAACGCACGACTCACGCGCTCGCCAGAAACACGTCTATCGCTTACGCGTTCCAGAACATTCACCAGTCTTTCTTTGTTTCTCTTCTCGCTGTCCATCGCCCTCGCGCTGCACCGCTCTTCAGCCCACCCCGCCTCTCACTCCAACACATCATCGCCATGGCCAACATACTATCGCTCTAGGAGTGATACCTCGTTCTTCGATTAGCCCTCGCCCACCTCCATGCACATTGTTGCTCAAAGATCCCCTCGACCCCTTCGCCCCAGATCAAGCTGGTCAAGCTGGTCAAGCAAGGCCCCTCCAACGCAGCAGCCTACCTGAGCCTTCGCCTCTTTTGCGCGATAAAAATACCAGCGTCTGGACATGGTACGATCCCAGTCTCGAAATGAAGGTCTCTGCTCATAGGGTTCACAGTCACCCAGCGCTCTTTGGAACCGAATAAAAGCACCTTCTCGGCCCCGACGATACCTCCGACTTCTACATTGTCTCCATACATTGAACAACACAAAACCTTGTCCTCGGCTTTGGCCTGCCCTTTCAGGGCGAGAACTAGACCCCCGACGGTTGGGTGAACAACGACGACCCCATCGCGACATCTCAAGCTCACGGAACTACTGCGACAAAGACTTCAGCCTTCTCGTGAAGGCCACCGAAGAGGTGCGGCTTTTTTTTCGACATGTCTCAGATGAGTTGCAAGCCTTTTGACTACGACATGTAAGCATGCCTGTTCATTGCTTGGGCTAAGCTAACAGATGCAGTCACACCTGGGAGATGAGGCGATACGACTACGCGATCCCGCTGAACCGGGGATGCTTGCCCATGATATGCTACGATGACTCAAACCAGACACCGCCCTGACTCAGATACACATTCAAGACTTTTGGGATGCCACCCTGTTGGAGATTGCTCAAACTCTTGTCCCTGGTCGCATCTAGAAGATCGGTGACCCTGTTGAGAAGACGGCACGATTCGTGTGCCTTCTGGAACCAAAAGGCCATTTGTAAGCTTCTGGCCCCAGTCAAGAGATTCAGGCGCTAACTTGACAGATGGGCGAACACTGGCGCGGCTCATCGTGCTCTCAGAGAGGCTGTTCGTGACATTTAACGAGCCCAGCTACGACAAGACTCAATGTCGCGACCTTTGAGACCCAAGACCAGTTACCTGGGAGGCGGTTCACCTCACTTTCGGCTCCTCCGACCATCTTCGTGATATTGACGTCAAAGATTGCATTCCTCATGGCCTCATTCGACCAGCAATTACAGCAAACAATTCTCTCCAGTTGCATACGACAATTACAAAGCAGCTACCTCTCACCCAGGGGGGGATCTCGTCAGTCCGGGATACATGGAGAGAAAGCACGTCAATGCAGTCACCGGAAAGCTGACCTTCAACGACCACCTTCTCGGCCAAGGCTTTTGGGATATGTTTGATGGCGACTCGTCTCTCAACCTGCCCTTTTCAACATATTTGATGGTGCCACCACCGAGATCCGAGATGCATGCGTCGAACTTGCCTTCGAGGACGTTCGTGAGCGATTCTACCGATACTTTCGCAAGCTCTACATCGGCTTTGGCTTGATCTCATACCCTCCCGGAATGGACAAACCGCATCTGGCGTCTGTGATTGTCACCCTCATGTGTCTCTATGGAGGATTCTGACACTAAGTTAGCTTGTCTAAACACACACACCTGGTCCCCCTCGCGCGTGGACTCGTCACACCACAGCAGTACCGCGTGATGTACACTCCCACCGTCTACTATAACACCCTCGCCTAGCTCACGCCCCGCGTGCTTCATTCACAACAAGAATCCTGGTTATTCACTCACGCGCGCGCATCACTTTGCCTCCTTTTGTGTTTCTTCAATATAATATAGACTAGCCAGGACGCTCTCGATCCTTCTCTTATTAACAGGCTATACATCAAAGCTCACCGCGCCTATATAGAAGCCTTTTTCGATATGGAGCCATTCGATGAAGAGTACAGCCGGGCCGATGCGGTAAAGATTACCTGCTCATACTTATACAAACGGGGATTCAGAGAATGAGCCACGCGTACGTCGAGTACTATATAGACGAGAGCATCTGGGAATACTGTTGTAAGTATCGCGTTCAACTTTTAATGCGAATGTGCTGACGATGATCTAGTCTGGAGCCTGTGCCTGAGTGGCCATGGGGAAACGTTGGACTCGCAAAAGGGACCGGAGCTCCGGTATTCCACCTACGCCAAATGGCTCGAGGATCATGAGTCGATGGATCCAGCCTCCGAAGCTCACGGGGAGGCCCCCCTGCCACCAATGAAGAACAGGCCCCCGACACCGCGCCCGCCATAGAGCCTGCGCCTGCACCCACCAGCTTTGCTTGTTTGATGTGGTAGAGGGACGTGGAGGATGATAGGGACGTGGGGATGATAGGGACGAGTGGTGGCTGGGTTGAGATGGATTTGGTGGTGAATGCAAACCTTGGTTCAGAGAAGACATCCTGGATGACGCCTCCGAAATCCGAGCCCTATACGACGAAGTTGCTGACCTTCGCATGAATCGATGGACCGATTTCATTACTGTACGATCCTGCGATCCCGATACTTCACAGCCGCCGAAGACTTAATGAGGCATACTGGCGCCAGCTCATTCGTCTGTCTCATGGAGCCTCAAACCGACCCCAACAACCCGGCCCGAATTGGTATACTACAGGCTCGTCCTTGGTAATTGACAATGTTCCCGAAGGCTCAACTCTGGAAACTTATGTCGGCTGCGAATGCCAGTGACAGTGACGCACCGCGAACAAAGATCGACGGCGACTCACTGCTGCGAATTTGACTGCTACAGATTGGAACATAAAGTCAAGACAAAGCCGTCAAGTTCTTCTCTACATCTTTACGCAAACCCTGGACATCATATGATACCACTTCCGAGAAAACATGGCGAACCTCGTGCTCTCCGACATGCTCGATGGCATTCTAAGACCATTCTGCTAACCGCCAGTCCCACGGCCGCAGAACATTCGCTTTGGACACCTCGCCTTGCCTCCGAACTACATCTCTCAATATCCGCCCCCCGACTTGCTCGCCGACGAGATCACCGGCTCGATCCGCCGTGTAGGCGGCAGCTATTGCATCATCTTCGTCGCGCCCGGCGAAATGGAATACAAGGGAGTGCAGATGTTGACTACAACCTTGGATACCTACAGCATGCAGGGAACGTCCTTGTGGTGGAGCGTGCATCACGCATACGAGGTGTACAAGGGTGCAGCGTCGTTGAGGGACTTGCCGAGTTTCACTCAGCCTCTACTATAAGCGACCTGTACTTCATAAGCTTCGATCCTTTGAGAAGCAACTTCGAGACTTAGTGCCCGACGAAGAGTTTGACCAGCCTATAGACGCTCCTTCCGCAAGCTCCCCCAGAGACCTGAGCCCGGCCCCTACGCCGACCCACGTCGCGATCACTCGCCCCCTTTTCACATACCCGCCTCTACGTCACAGATTCAAAAGCTCAAGGCAGAACTCAAGGCCGAGATCAGAGCAGAGGTCGCAGAAGCCCAGGAGGTGTTCTCTCAGCGCCGCCGAAGCCGATTTCCTTCTGTTCCGCCCAAGAACTTGAACGCCCGCAGACGTCAGGCCTTTTACACTTGGAGATGTTGAGAACGCGTCGGCACAGAGCGAGCGAGCCTCTCATCGGCCCCGAGTCTTCTCAAAGTCCTCAGAAGCAGACAAGGAAGACTCTAAGTATGTAACCTGCCCGTTGCTCTCTCCAAGGCAGGTGCCTCCACAATAACAAAGAACACAATTCAACATCCCTGACATGGGAATCGCTCCAAAGAACTGGAAAGAGCCTGATCCATACAAGCGTGGCCTTAACCGGGTTCTCTGTGCGCTGAGATAGTGTCTGATCTTACGAAATCCACACCTCAAGTATGCTTACGAGTACCTGGATGCGCGACTGACTCAAATATCAAGGCAAGGGCCGGGTCTTGGAGAGCGTAAATAATGGGTTGATAGAGGTAGTCAATAACAGCAAAGCATTACTTGTTTGCAATCATAATCCAAGTTCAGTAGTTAATCACTCAGCGTTCAATTTGCCTCGCGAAGAATTGTTCAGATGCCATTCCAAAAGCGTGTAACCATTGAACATGGCAACGTGTTGGTTATCGAGACATCCCCTCAACAGTTCACTTGATTGACTCAAGGCCCAAGATGTCTTTATTCTGGCTTCAATTCTTCGGCATGAGGGCACCCTTTATTCAACCAAGATACGACATGTCACAACACACTTCACACATCCTTGATACTGTTACTGAAACGCGTGTCAAGATCTGATCTCTTATAGGTAGTACGATTTGTACCAACTCCCAGTCCATTTCTGCCAACCATCTACATATGCCCCCCATGTGTGTGTCTTCAACTATCTAGAGGAGTATACTATCTCTCTCATTGTTGCGGCCGCGTCGAGTTTTAGTAGGAAGAGGGTACGCTATCTCCAATGTGCTCCACCAAGTCCTGCGCGGCTCTGCCGATACTGGCGGGATTGTTGGACCATCCGACGACTCCCTTGGTCAATACCGCCATGGGCTGCTTCGGCTGATCGATAGTTCGATGAGCGGTTTGGGCATCGGTAAGACTAGTAACTTGGTCGCGGCGGCCGTTGAGTTCGGAACTCAGGGCTCGGTTCTCGGGGAGGGCTTGATTCTTGGAGAAGATGGCTTGATTCTGACAACAAAGTGTCCGGGTCTCTTCCAACACACCCATCTCGAGGGCCGGCTTCTCGGGGACGCGGGCTGGGGCGAGAGAGAAAGAGAGGCAAATGAGTGTGTCACGGTGTGCGCGCGCGTGAATGAAGCAGCACGATGTAACCCATGTCCAAATCCACACTATCATCATGGAGTTGATGGATGGCACCAGAGAAACACAGCAGCAGATCTTTCTTTTTATCATTTACGATTTTCAGAGTGGAGACAAAAGTAGTATTCGCAATTATCAATGCTACCACGATGCTGGGCAGCCTGGGATTGACCAGAGCCACTTCAGGCTTTATCCTTAGACATAGGCCTCCAGTTCAGCTTCTAGCGCCGCTCCTCTCATCTTAGCAATCGTCAATATTGCCTTCTGGACGCTCGACGCCGCAATTAAGGGCGTCGTATATGCTTCTATCCGGTGCATTCTCCTGTTTCCAATGGGCAACAACTCTCAAAGGAATCCAGGTCCAGTCCAGGCTGACGAAGCCGCGCCCAGGAACTTGGACCATTCTGTGAGAAACACCAAGGACGCTTGTAGACCCTTCCATATTCAGGAAGTCGTCGACTTTGATCAGGTCAGTCAGCACGCTGCTATGGCCGACCATTGCCAAATCGGTCATTGTAGATACCACTCTGTGAGTAAGTGTAGTACCGCCAGCCTGGGAGAAACAGCCCTCAATGGCTTGATGTATATAGGCTCGAAAGAGATGACTCTGGAGTTGGCATTGCATACCTTCGTTGAGGTCACCATCCTCGTCGGGGATATGGAGATGTGCAGGCAATGAGATGTCCATCCGTCCCAAAGCATTCGAGAGTTCTCTGATAATCTCGCTGGCTTCAGCCATTTTGAGGTCTCCCGTCTCAATGAACTTAGAGATCCACTTGAATCTGTGAGGGTGTTGGCCAGGATTATCTCGCTCTTTGACGAAGCGCTTCCACAGCCCAAGGACCAGCCACATAGTCCCTTGCTTCGCTAGACAGCGGCCCCAGCCCCAGCAAGACTCAAAGAGCTTGTCATATAAGTCACCATTGCCCAACAGCTGAGACTTAATGTCTGACTCTGCGGGCTGAATCACCTCCAAGATACCAACCACGATCAGCCCGGCTAGCTGAACCTTCACCCTGCGAACCATGGGGTCCGACTCAAGGGCAACGAACAAGGCGAGACGGTGGTCGTACTTAACCAGAGGTAAAATGGCCCTAAAGCAGTCAGCCTCGGGCCCCGGTAAGGCGAGCCCACTTGATGAGATGATGCCTTGAACCTCAAGGCGATCAACCATCCCGGCAGTCAGGTGCGGGAATCGCAAGAAGCATCGAAGGACACGCATGAAGTCGATGCCCCAGGATTGAAGGTCCTTGACCGCAGCTATAAAACCTCCTAGCTGCTCATCCTCAATCTGCCGATGACGATGGTGTCCGGCCTCCAGAAAAGACTTGACGCCACCCCGCCCGGCATGGATATACGTCCGTCGGGCATTGGGCTGGCGTGCCCACCAAAGCTGGGTGACCCTTTCCTCCTGTGCGGTATGGCGAGCAAACCAGACCAGTTGGCCGGCGTCGTTATGCCAAGCCCCATTGTCCTCGTGAACATACCCAAAAATGATGTGAACATCTGTATAGTCCACAAGGGCTGTGGGCAGCATGGTAAGATCGCCTTGCATCTGCAGGATGGCAATTGGGATACCTGGGATACCTGGGGTCCAGCTAAGGGACTTCCTGAATTTCACAATACTTTTGTGACAGGCAACAGGGTCCGCGATGCCTTGGCCAAACTCCTCATCGAGGTCCAGTAGTGTTGGAATGAGATTAGGCTTGAACGATATGATGGCCCGTGGGCGCTCAGGATGCGCTTTAGCAATCTCCAAAATCTCTGCCGCGATATCTTCGTCTGCATCCGCGCAAGAGATGCGAGTATCACCCAGATCCTGGTCCCCGAAAGCAGCGAGGTCGAGCTGCGAAACGGTAGAGCTTGGGTCTTGCAGTTCGACTAGTCTTTCGAGAATGTCGCAATTGCGGTCGGCGGACATGGTTAAAACACCTACGGCCGATGCAAGAAACCTACCCACGCCAACCGCCCACTGCACAGCGGTGATAAGAGCGAGTGCACAGTCAGCGGGGAACGATGGATCAATATGTATGACCATTACAGCCTGGCGAGGGACCAGCTTGTTGCCATTCCATTCATCAACCTCGGGGCGCTGCGTGGCGGCCTTCCAGGAGCGGATAGTGTTGCCAGCTCTGCACCGGTTTCCCTTCAAGACGGCGAGCAACTCAGCGAACGTCAAGATTACAGGGGGGAGGGGACACTCTTCGAATAGCTTCTCGACCTTCTCAGGTACCATGTGCCTCTCAAGATCAGGAACAATGAAGAAGAGCCGAGCCTTATCTTGGACTCTAGAGAAGGACTGGTAGATCTCTTCCATCAAGTCAAGACTGTCAAGACGGTAGGGAGGCAGGTCGATATGCCCAAATTGGGCGTTGTTTTTTGGATCAGGGCCTTTCCAGAACGAGGCAACGAATTTGTCGAGCTCGTTGAGCATCCGGTGGTGGGTTCCAGCGTCTGAAGTCGACATGGCGGCGGTGTCTAAATGTGGATAGGCGTCAGCGATGAACTTGATTAAGACAAGAAAGTATAGGATACTCTTGAAGGGTACTGGTTTCAGGATGCAGTTGAAAATGAGATCTGGGTCGGAAAGTAAGTCAAAGTATTGTTTGAATGTTTGAATGGTTTCCTAGGTTAACGCTTCAAGACCCAAAGCACTGACACTGCTTGCCAGTTGGCCAACCGAAGTCGGAACTCTTCTAACCATGACGTAAACAAAGCCAAAGGTGAACAGTATTGCAGAATTCTTTGTTTATTCTGTTGCCTGAAAATTCTTTTGTCTCCATTCACTTATGAGCAAACATCCACACGCACAAGGACGCCATATTTAACTTGCATTCCGATCTTCTTTCTACGTTAGTCCAAATCCTATGAATCATAATAACCGCTGACCAAGTACTGACTGATATATACAAGAAGCCAATATGTCTCTTCAACACAACAGCGAGCCTCTCCATGATGCCCCCCCGCCCCAGCCTTCGACCTTCGAGATGAGGGTCCTGGATGAACTTCGCGCCTTGCGAGAGGAGATACGCGATCTCCGTTCCGAGAACCGATCCATGCGAGATGAGATGCGCGCTCTCCGTTCTGAGAACCGAGACATGCCAGACGAGGTGCGGGACCTCCGCCACGACCTTGGCGCCGTTGAAAGCACCAGCGACGAGCCCCAGCGGCCCATGTGCATCATCGATACACCGGACGGAGGCGCTGTCGCAATCATGAGGAACGGCGCCGATGCCATCAGAACTTGGGAACACGTGATGCAGCGCACCGGAGCCAGCTCGGTCGAACGCAAGAATGAGTAAAAATGGCATGCTTCTCTAGGTGACTGAGGAGCTAAGGAACAAAGAAGACATACGGAAGGTGCTTGGAGGACGGACAGTGGACGGACTCGGAAGCTGATGTTAGTTGCAATACAAGTGTTCTGGTCGCCGCGAGTTTTTATCGACTGTTCTAAGTGCCGTGAAGTTCTTATCTACCTTACCTTAACCACAGATGTGATACAGTGCAGTATCGTTTTGATTTTCCTCTTGACTCTCGGACTCTATGCTACCACCCAGTCAACATCTTTCGGAACTCTCGCGTTTGTGCCTTGGTCGATGCCCAGCCATAGCCTGTAGTTAACGCTACTCCATTTGCGCTTCGTGAGATTTCAGTCATGTACTTGAAGTGTAGTAGTAACTTGGGACGATAGTGATAGGTAAAGTCACGTTAAACTGCATAG
Source organism: Fusarium cyanostomum (assembly GCA_014824385.1). Classification (NCBI taxonomy): domain Eukaryota; kingdom Fungi; phylum Ascomycota; class Sordariomycetes; order Hypocreales; family Nectriaceae; genus Fusarium; species Fusarium cyanostomum. Next base: position 4,134 of record JABCKW010000243.1, on the reverse strand, counting down.
ATATATTGAATCCGTCCGGATCTCAGCAGCTGCAAAGATGATCACAATCTTGCTTACAAGACTCAGCCCCATATCCTTCCCAATATCGGCCGGCCCAACCGGACAAATTTGGTGACGATTGGCGTGACCACGGCTCTCAGTCAACGACGTCTCGGTCCTTCGGATATCACAGACGGACTGCACCGCTCACTCGTATATCTCAGCGACAGCTTCTGTATCTCCAAGATCAGCTCCCACTGCCGCAAGGCTTCCTTCCTCTCTTCCAGGCCCTGCTGCAGCCTCTTGGCTATCCCCGTCAGCTCTTCAATCTTATCAGCCCATCTTGGGTCTTGAGGTAATTGCGCAACGACCGCCTGACAAGCCTGCATAGCGCCAGTAATCTCGTCTACCTCAGCCTGAACCTTGTCTAGGTTGTCAAGGTAACTTTGTCGCGCCTCCAACTCCTCGATCGTGCGGGCCAAGTTCATGGACATGTCCCGCATGTGAGACATGACGTACCTCGTGTTGGCTTCAAGCGCCCCGAGAGACGTGACGGTATTGAACCCGGTGCCACCAGCCTCGGTCGCATTGAAGCCATGTTGGAAGACGAGCGAGCCGCCCAGCGTAGCGACAAGCTGCTCCGCTAGAGGGAGCTGATTCTTGTCCCATATACGGAGCGCCACTCGGACGTGTACCGTGATGGCACACATCTGTCTCTTGAGGATGGCAATGGTTAGCCCGAGAGGCTTGTTGATTCCCTTGAGACTGTCCCTCGTGTAGACCCTGGTTCGACTTAGGAGATCCTTCGAGCACCCAACGTATATAGGGCTCTGCTTCATCCGGACCATTTCAGTTGGGTCCAGGGTGGTATCGCACATACTCTCATATGTACGTACAAGGGCCTCGATTCTTGGCACCTCCTCGTCTTTTGTAATGTACCTTGGCCCAGCTGGCTCCTTTGACGGATGAAACTTTCTAGGCTCGGCGTCGACCTTGGCGACCCATTCAATTTGGCCCTTTTCGCTGCGCGAAAGAAGTTTCATGTCGCCATAAGTCGCGGTGCCATCTTTGACATGCTGGAGATGTCTAGATAGTGCCTGGTAGCCTTCGATGTAGCGTTTCATGCCTCTTATCAGCATCTTCATCTCTCGAATATTAAGAAACGAACCTTGCTTGTACGTGCGGCTCAGTCCGACCACGTAGACGCCAGGGATTTGGTCGTCATTCTTGGAAGGCATCTCGTACCATTTGACATTGTTTTTGAACGTGTCATAGGCAACTGTGCCTTGGACGATGCTTTTGACCACGCCCTTTGGCATGCTGTGCAGCAGCTCGCACATCGGCCAGCCATTCTGGCGTCGGAGGCCCTTGACCGTCTCCTCGACGATGAACTTGTTGTCCTTGAAAACCTGGTTCTGTTCAAGGCTGTCGGCCAACTTGGGCAGCTGCAAGTACAGCTCGTAGAGCGAGGCATGTTGCTCACAGGCGTCAATGAGCCGGAGCTGCTCTTTAGCGCCGGGCATGGGCATCTCCGCGGTTCGTGTCGCGGGTGGTGGTATCTGCGAATCAGACGATTCAGGATTACTCGACGGTGAACTCATCATTAGAGAGTTTGATTTTGATTGGCAGGTTGCAATTGTTCGATTCAGGTGCTGGAGTATGAGATTACGAATGGTGGAAATGGATGTGGCTTGGCTGGGACGGAAGGAAGTCACGGCGAGGGAACAACAGTTTCAGCGGGCTGTTAAGTCACCGGGCACCTCAGTGATGGAATGCAGACAAGAATGCATGTTACTCAAGTTGCTATATAGACATGGATAAATACAATTCTTGACACTAAATACAAATTCCTTTTTAAAAATGTTTCGAGATTGTAGTTGCCATTTTATTAAATGACGCTAGCGTTAAGGACAGTGTGGAGTGGAAAAACGTGATCCGATTTTACGGACTGATGTCTCGAGTGGATCCCGGTGCCGGGGTCGGTCCAACGTCTGTGGCGGCCGGTTTAACTATAATGCCGGCCGACAGCTTGCTGCACGGCCTTTACCATCAAACTCTCACGCACCTACTGGAACTAGGTATGCAATCAACAACTCAACTCCCCCGATCATCCACACCCGCCAAAATGGACTCTGGCGACATTCGAGCGCACCACCAGATATCCGACCCCGATGTTGCAATCGCTGCAGCTATCCTGGAGTCGCGGCCACCATCCGGCGCCAACAGCGATAAGTATGTAGGGCTTGCCTGCCTCATTACTGTGCTTCGACGCATCTACAGCCACGTCATGCTAGGACCTAGGGGCATTGCGGGCACCGAATGGTTCAAGGAAGCGGAGAAGGAGAATCCCATCCTGAGCCACGCGTGGCACATGTTTGGCGAGGAGACTCGGGAAGAGCGCGTCAGAGCCACCGACGCTACAAGCGCCGTTATCAACGCCCTTGACGACATGGGTGAAAAGGGCCGCGGATCGTTCGACGACTTGGACTCCTCGGATCTCATGAACAGGACCTTCTGGTCTCTGCCTGTCTTCTCTTTGTTCGCACCTCTTTTGTCTCTCAAGACGGGTGAAAAAATTGAATGGTTGCCGGGAGAAACCGGCGGTACAAGCCGCCGCTTCTTCAAGCCCAGCAGCTCTTCTGGGCAAACCCCAACTCTACAGGAACTGATCGATGATTCCTTTGGCCCCGTACTTGATAAAGACGATGAGGTCCTCTACAGGCCTTCCCTACCTGCGGTAGTCAGGGTCATGTACATACAAAGTTTAAACCCAGGACATCGTCTCTCATTCAACAACCTCCGCCACTTCTACCTGCCACGTTGGCGCTGGACCGAGAAGGATGGGGTGAAGGGCTGGGATACCAGCCAGCGACAGCGCTACGCCCTCATTGCTGTGGTCCGACAGAGTCCCCGTGGTGGGACTGGTCGCGAATACGTGCGAACGTATTGGACCGATGGGGCTAACATCGTTGCCGAATACGAGCCCAGGAGTTTCATGTCCACTGCTTGGTCCGTCGAGGATGAGACTTCCAGCGACTACGCACTGTTCTATGGTCTGTGTGCCTATAACGACTATATGCCAGAACAGTTTCCAGAAGTGGCCAAACCAGCAAGAGTTGATGCTGACAGGGAACAGAAGCTTGATTCGGCCCTTTTGTCTCAACAAATGGGATCGCTCACCGTCCACCCCGGCGAACAACAGCCTAAAACCCCAGCGCAACAAGGTGCTGTTCCGCCGACTGAACCCAGCCACCAAGGCCAAGAGCTTCCAAAGGCCAAGCCTCGTCGCGAGCGAGGAAAAGGGCGTGGCAACCATGGGGTTCCTGCTCCCGAGAAGAGCCACCAGACTGCCGACAGGTCTGACGTGCCTGTCCGGGTACCAACTCGTCTCGAAACCGTCCGGCCCTCCATGTCAGACTTGAAGAAGACCCCAGGAGGTTATGAATCCAGAGATGATTCACGTGAGGCCCGCAACCCGAAACGCGCAGATCCGTCCCCCGAGAAGGAGGACAACATGCCAAGACAGGAGAAGAGTGACCCAAGCCGCTCTCAACGCGATGCACCTGGCGCCAAGAAACTCTCGAAACGAGATCGAAAGGGCAGAGCCCAGCACTGGTCCCCAGGCGCCTCCGAGGATCGCATTGAGCCTTCAGGCACCCGCGGTAGTGCTCCTGAAAATCGACCGCGAGGCGACTACGATCGCAGACGCAGCCGCAGCCCCCGGGAGCGCCGACGTGAGGTGCGGGAACGTGACCATCGCTCCCACCACTTTCAGGAACGCGATGATCAACATCGTCACGAACATCGTGAACGCGATCGCACTGGGCGGGATAGAGATCGCGAAAGACGGAAAGATGGGCGCGACAGGGATGAAAGCCCTCGCGACCGTCCTCCATATCGCGGCTATGAGAAAGGCCGCCGAGGCGACCGGGCCTGAAAGAGCAGCTCCACTAACGTCTGTGGTTGAGTTTGGCTTACTGGCGGATAGAAGGCTGATTAATTAAAGATATATATTCGCCGCCGAGAGGATTAATCAGGATGTCTCTGTAACCTATTAGAAATAAAGTAGGAAATGTCTTAATACTTTAATTTAACTCTTACCCCTATTAATATACTAAAAAGAACTATAATTTATAGCTATAAGAAGTATATATA
>JABCKW010000242.1:0-10569 GCA_014824385.1 Fusarium cyanostomum | reverse complement strand
TTTTTTAATTAGATTAATTTTTATTAAGAAATCACTAAGTTATATAATGTGGTTAGATTAAAGGTAAGGTATTTTTACCTTGGCGGTTATAGGGGGCAAACAGTTGTGGGGTGCACAACGTTAAGTCGTCTAAACACAAATCAGGTAGATAGAAACAGGCTGCGATCCTACCAATGCTGAAATAAGGCCATCACCGATACAAAGACAGAGTTATTCACCCCGGTGGGAGCTCCGGCCGAGATCTTCGGGTCAACCGCCGGCCTGGTTCCACAAAATCGCCGGTAGCGCTGGCGCTCCTGGCTCAGGTCGAGGCCATGTCTTCCGCGTGAACTTTAACCATGGCATTTGTAACTGAAGTCAGAAAGCAACACGGGCCATTTATTTATTGGGTTCTTGAGCGTTTCTCAACCAGCCAACCTAACCAACATCCACGCCTATGAAGAAGCTAAGTTGCGATGCAGGCACGCAATATGGTTCTGGCACTAGACAGAGCTATGGCGCTGATTGGAATATTTACACAAGTTCACCTACGATGAAACTTATTCAGATACCACTACGAGCTCGAGCTCGAATCCAGCAGTCTTTGGCATGACATGATGTCGGTTGGGGCCAAATACTCATCAAGAGCGTGGCTCAGGCTAAGGGGAATATGCTAGCCACCACGCCGCTATGACGGGAGCCGGAACTGTCCGCGTTAGACTGCATGTTGACCGTAGAAACATTCCACGTCGATCGCGCAGTTGAGCCTGGTCTTCTATCACTCGTCCTGGCTCTGGCCTGAAAAAGCAGGCAGCCTAGTCGACACTTGCTCCCATGTCTCGCTACCAGCAACGAGGTTCTTGATCGACTCGAGGATTTCGTCTTGTGAAGCGCGCACCTGGATCGTCGAGTCTCGTTCCCTCAAAGTAATCGACCCATCGTTCAAAGTGTCAAAGTCCACGGTGATACCGAGGGGCGTGCCAAGCTCATCATTTCTTGCGTATCTCTTGCCGATAGAAACTGCTGACGAGTCCACGATATTGGCAATCCCTAGACCCCTTAGACGGCTGGCAAGCGTCTTGACGGCAGGTTTAAAGACTGCATTGCTTGAAAGAGGGGCGAGAAGAACCTTGGTAGGTGCCACGAGAACCGGCAAGGAGAGGACCTGGCGACGAATTAGAAGATTAAATGGACGGACACAGCATACGTACATGTCTGGCAGCATCTTGTTCTCGGTGCCAATGCACATGTTCAAGCACACTGTAGAGTATGCGACCAATTCCGAAGGACGGCTCAATGACGTTGGGGGTGTATTCTCGAGTGTTCTCGACTCGTGTAACCTGCTTTATGGAGCAGATCTCCGAAGAGAGTTCAGTTGATGTCTCGCCATTGGCCAGTTCCTCTGTAAGAACGGTAATGACAGCCTTGTCGGCCAGTTCAGCTGCCAAGAGTTCGAGGGTATCCTGGCCCAAAGATGCGACTGCTGTCTCGATCTTCTTCGCGTCCTTCTTGAATCGAGGGCCGACGAGCTTCTTCTGCAAAGTAGCTTGCCATTCTGTAATCTCGAGGGGCTCAGGTCGAACCTCCTTAACCACAAGTGGAGTTCCAGTCGCCTCGGAGTGAACTGTCAGATCATACGCGCTCCGATCGGCACAGCCCACACACTCGATCCAGCCGTAACTGGTAAGAAGCTCTGCATCCCAGCAATCGCAGGCGTAATGGGCCATTTCGTTGGCGAGGTGCTGCCTGAACCGGAGTTTGCTTTTGTCAGCTCCAATCTTGAGCAAGAAGAGATACACCCGCGCAAGGAAGTAGCCGAGGGTCTCGTTATCAACGAGCTTTGTCTCGACCGCTTTGCCGATAGACATGGTTGTGATTGTCGTCTTTCCAGAAAGCTGGGTGCTCTTGTCCAAGAATGGCAATTCAAGGTCTGCCACCTCGTGGAAGCGCTCGTGACTTTTGTTGCCCTCCGGGTCGACGAAATGTTCAATCTCCGCCATGAGGAACTCTCTGACTCGCAGCAAGCCAGAGCGAGGGGATATTTCGTTGCGGTACGACTTGCCAATACAAGCGGATGCAAAAGGCATGGCTCCTTGACGGAAATCCAGGAGTTTTCGGAAGTTAAGGAATTGTCCTTGGGCAGTCTCGGGTCTCAAGTAGATTGGCGACGCGGCGCTCGGGCCGATTGTCGACTTGAACATGAGATTGAATGGCATTGGTTCCTGAACTTGGCCGTTGCCGTTGGGATTCCGGATGTCGAACTTCTTGATAAGCTGACCAAGTTCGGGGCCATCGTAGTTGTCAATCTGTTACAATAAGAGAAAGTTAGCTTTATGTCCAGTCATACCGAAACGTGTGGGAAACTGCAACACCTTTGCCAGAATCTCCTCGTACTCCTTTACAGTTGCACCATCCAAATCGTCGGTCTTGTGCTTGCCATCCACAGTGACTGATCGGCTGTTGGCCAGCCTTGTTTCCAGAACAGATTGGATGAGGTGGTCAGCGCGTAGATACTCGCCCTTGACAGGGTCCTTGCACATCCAATCGGCAAACTTGTCAACATGTCCGCTGGTCTTCAGGACAGCCTCTGGGGTTATTGCGGTGGTGTCTATCTCCAGCATGTTCTCTTCAATGACAAAATGTTTGCGCCACTCGTTGACGATGTTCGCCAGCAACGCACAACCAGGGGGGCCATAGTCGAAGAGGCCACGATTGTCGCCTTTGAAGTTTGGGGATGTTCGATAAATCTCGAACGCTTCTGTGTAGAAAAGTCGTCGTTTTAGTAGAGATTCGAATTGGGAGCGGCTGAATGGCCCTCCAGTTAGTGTAGTCGTTGCCATGTTAGTTGGATACTGGAGATGGGGTTTGAGAGGGAGAGATGCTTCCTGATAGCGACTCTGGGGTATCGAGGGGTAGTTCAAGTGACTCATCCTCAGACCACCGGAAATCAAATCCGCGGAGGGGGGATCAATCACAGTGGCTGATCGTTCCAAGAACCAACGGCCTAGCCTTTCTATCTCACGGAGCGAATATATAAACCATAATATGACGTAGCGCAGCGCATTTTTATCTACTCCGTAAACCACCCCTATTTCCATCCCCGCCGGGGGCAAAAAACACGAGACTATTAAGTGCTTATACTATAAGACTGTATCAATTTAGGAAGAGAAGAACTAATTATTGTTACAAAGCCTATAATGCGCCTCCTTCGGACTGAGGCACCGCTAAAGCTTGCTCCTACTACGGCTAAAATTCCTCACGACACCACGTCGCCAATCGAACCAAGCTGGCGTAAATGCGATAGCACCCGTGTATCTCATTTGGTGAACCGATGACGAATCCCTCCCATATAACCTAGATGCACAAGTTAGTTTACGGGCAAGGAGGGAGGAGGGAGGCAATGGCAAAAACATATCGTGCAACTCTCTGTGCGCTGCGCAAAGTCAACGCGCCAAGTTGCTCCTTGGACTAAGATGATGGGGATGACTAGAAGGCCCTGGGATCCATGATTTGCCAGAGACTCGAGATGTCGAAACTAGGCGTGCAGCCAGGTGGAAAGCTGTGCGGAACCCATGATTGAGCCGTCGGATTTGCTGCTCTTGGTCTCGATGCCAATAGCGACGGGTGTGCTAGCCTCGTCGCTGAGCTGGATGTGGGCGGCACGATGGCAAAGCGGACGGAACTATCTATAACGGAGCAGCGACATAGCGAGTTTTGAATCGTCCAGCGGCTCGAGGACCATGGCGTAGTCGGCTTTGGCATCTACCAGGAAAAGGTCTGGGTCGCGCAGCTCTGGGTAGATGCGACATTGCGTGCTGAGGCTCGTTGTCAGCCGGCCATGACCACTCAGACGTCTGTTGGGGAGTTGTTGAAAACGCACACATTAAGATAAGAAACACCAGGACAGCGCTCGTCGTCCAGCGCCAACTCGAGTAAGGACGAATAAACCGAGTCGTTCCAACCAGCCTCATGCTCCATTCGCTGCCTGCATTAGATGGTCTTGCGCTGGATCGCTTTGAGTCGTTGGTAGATGTATTTATCGGCATGTTCGCTATCATTGTATTCGAGGGCAGGTGTATCGTAGAACCAGTTATCGTTTGGAGGGTTTGCCCAGCTGGAATCCTTCGCCACCGAGTCCTAAAAGCGTCAACTCGAAAACTGGTATTGACGTGCCAGGCACACAAGCTTCCACTTACCTTCATCGAGGCTGGAATGACGGAGGCCGTTTGTAGTTGCTCAAGGTCCTGCATCAGGAGTGTGGGCTCTTGTATGGACGAAATATGTTCCCTTCGAACAGAAAAGCGCACCACCAGCCGCAGCGCAACCTCGGGCTTCTTAGGGCTCGCAGAGCCACGACGGCGGCTCGAACTCGTCGTTATGGAATTGGAATCGGAGGCAGCGTCGCCAATACTAGCTCCGCAGGAGGAGTCTTGAAATCGTCCAAGCCAGGCTTCAATCAAGGTTCTCGTGACATCGGCTACGCCCACCATATCAGCGCATCGTCCGTAGGCCGTTTCCAGAATATATGAAGATTGAAGCGCAAGACCGCATTGGCTTTTCTGCTCTCTTTGATGTCGTCGTTTTCTCTGGTGGATGATGATGAAGAAGGTTGGCGGGGCGATTCTAGAATAAGTTTACATGAGTAATGTTAGAATGTACGAGAGGGAACTACAGTATCCATCCATATCCTCAGAGTGAGCTACCATGCTCGCTCATCTATTTTACGCACCAGGCGGCATCACCACCACCAGCGAGACTATTAGTTGTTCCTGAACTATTTTCTAACTGGTATGATTCTGCCTCTGGGTAGATATCGCAATGGATCGGTTCCTCAATCTGAAGACGAAACGGAAGCCGACGACCGTAGGTTAAGGGTGTACCATCATCGCCATAGCCATCTCCGAATCCCATATTTCCTTCCCATCATCCCCGGGAAGGCCCGATTAGCTCAGAAGATGGCAAGTTCACGGCCTTCAGAGACCGGCGATAACATGCGCACCTCATACCTGCTAGCAAGCGCACAGATCTGTGGCTCTACCATTCGGCGGATGATCCATCCAAGTGTTTCTCATATATCTTCATGAGGTGGACCACATTAGTCTCGTTTGCATGCTCGAGTTCATCAGGCGAATCCTCATATACCGACTCCAGGTCCAAAATAACAAGCTGGTCGTCAGTAATAAGGAAGTTATCTAGCTTCAAGTCGCCATATGCTAGTCCAAATTTCGCCAGCTTACCGAGGCTTGTTTCAAGCCGGCGCCGGAACTCATCAGGTTGTAAGAAAGGGGGTTTTTGGTTACATGATTCGACACCATTAACTTCAGAGAGAACCAAGGCACGGGTGCTATGGCATTTGGCCTCCCCGAAAAGCCTGGGTATGAAGCAACCCTGTAAAGGCCTTAGCCTCTCGTACATGCGTTTTTTCGTTGATAAACTCGTCATCCCAGTCTTGCTTTAACTTCTTGATGACGACCCTCGATGGGAGAAAGTAGCCTGGGACGATCAATCTGGCCACAGCTTGGACGGCCAAAGGGAGTCGGTCAAGCAACGAAATTACGACGCGGTCGAAGGAGCTGTGGAGGATCGAAAGCCGCCAGATGTTGGGATGACTGTCGCTATGGTTTCCGACAGCAAAAACCGTGCTGCATCCGAGCCGGAACTGGGAGGCTCCAAGTCAGCATACAAAGCAGATTATAGAGACTTTTTGGGTGAAGGCAACTTACAAAAAGCTAAGTACGACGGAGATTGATGGGGGGTAATGGCGCCGAGCTTTGGTTCGATGATGGCTGAATGGAACTGAGCAAAGACGCGAACCATCCACGGATTTTATAGTCAACAGAACGAGCCCAAGTCGAGGCATGAGTGCGGCTGCAGCATCTTTAATTGCCCGCTGCGAATCATTCCATTCAGCAATCGGCGATAAAAATACACATTTCAGACCCCGACCAACGCACTCTTTCATTTTCCGGTTGGTTAATAAGAAAAGGTACAATTATCCCTGCGATTGGGGGTGGGTGGCAGGGGACTCGCAACGCCATGAGACACATCCACCGCGAGGCAATCGACTATGAAGGGTGCGAGCTAGACGCTATCTCGTCATTAAAGCCAAAGACCAGCAAGTGTCGCGATTCGCAGCGACGCGCTGGCCACCAGGACTGGTCCCAAACTCGGCCTTCTCACGTTCATGGCCGGTTCGTCGCCAGCAGGCAGCAGCGCAACCCCGGCGTACACCTAGTTATTTTCATTCCACCTAGATGCTTGATTAATACCGAAAACTGCTGGAGACGAGCTGTACTCACCTCGCTGAACACTTTGGGCAAGAGTAAAACATGGTAGTTCCCTCATCGGCACTTCTTAATTGAAGCGCAGTGTACTGAACCTCTTGAGCGTCACACTCTCGACATTTCACGTCTGTCTTGGACCAGGTGTCCTGCGAAGATAGTTGCTTCGGCATGTTGATGGTTCGTTTATTGCGCAGTTCGGAAGGGAAATCGTTGGTGGAGGAAACGCTGACGTTGCGGAGCAAAGTGTCTGGCATACTTCAGTAATGCACCAAAGATGGGCGTGCGCAACATACTCTTGCACGTATTGCCGCAGCAGTCGCACTTGACCTCTCGATTCTGTGAGATTGGAAGCAGGTTTCCACAGTCGTTGCAGAATTGCACCGCCATGTTGGTCGTTAATGAAACCGCAAAACTGCTGGGTGTGGGCGTGAGGAAAACAAAGAATCAATGAGGCACAGCAAATGGTTCCGTTTTTTTTTTCTAAACCTCCGAAGCTCACGTGTGGATCCCGCACTGTGAACCTACCTTATACAGTGGACCCTACCTCGTGCTATGGAAGCACGAGATTGACTTCTTCAAAAGAGTCGCTCATCGTCAGGGCACTGCGTTGCTTACATACAGAGAGAGGAAACAGTCAATACTAGGCTCAAGTTCGACTTTCAGTCTCCAGGAGCGCCAATGCAAATCCAATTCCTATTTTCTCTTGGTAAGCGATCTTTAAGACAACCTTATTGGTCACGGGCTCGTATTTCCTTTGTTGATTTAGGGTGTTTTGGCTGCCGGCATATGCTGCTGGCACTTGAGCTTGAACCCTCAGGCTGAGACCAGTCCTTTTTGGATCGTGACGGCAATTGACAGAATCAGGGCCAAGCAGACTATTGCCCGACTCAGAAGTCCTAGACGAAGAGTGAACACAACATGGAATAATTGCCGACCGAAGAAGGCTAGCCTGGAAGACCTACCCCCGCTTGGATTATTCGGTAAAGGTCAGATCGTGATGGGGCGATGGATTAGCTTCGGCAGCTCACGGCACGGGCCGGCTTGCAACCTGTTCACTAAAATAGACAAGCAGCCAGCAGACAGTCTCGAGTATATTTAACCACCGGGCCGTGATGTCCCAAGATCTAAACTAGACCCTCGCCTTGATTATTCGCCTTGACGATGCTAGGATAGTATCTAACGTCTCCCAAGCTTGCTGCTATGCTTGTGATAAAGTTTAGTGGATGGATGCACTAAAGAAGACTCGGTAAGTTCAAAAAATGCGGGACAGCTCCTCACCGTGACGACGCGTCCAAATTTATATGCCCCCTACACCGAAAAAAGAGACTTACTGCCTGGATTGTGCCACACTGAGGAATGCAGGAGCGGGGATGCGACCAACTGAGAGGTGGTCGTTATTTCAGCTGAGCTCTGCTCTATAAAGGTAGGGCGCTCTAAAATTCACCTGGTATATACTCCGCTTATCCCTAATTAGCTGGATCACTAGGAAAAGTAGAGTATATATTAATTTAACTTCTGCTGCTATGCTTCTTTTCTGCTGTATTTCTCTTATTGCTGTGTTTTTCCATTTTAATATGCCTGCAGATTGCATTGCATCACTTCACGCTTCAGACTTGCTGCATAAAGATGCTGCTGCTGCTGCTGGCTGCATATCGCGATGCAACTGGGAATTTTACTAGATTCAGTTGCTGTCCTTGTGGCATTGGGCATAATGCCTCTATTGTGTCAATTGCTATGTTGTTCTCTCTACTGGGCTGCCTTGATCTACCTGTGGTATTAAATAAGGCCAAACAACAGATCAATAATAACGCTAATGATAATGCTCATGATGCTGATGATAATAAATAGCCTTACTTGCCCGCCGGGGAAGAAGACATAACACCAAGAGAGATATCACAGCTTCCTATTCGGGAAAGGCAGATAATACAGTCGCAGAAGAACCACGACCAGGTGAATTATGTTGAGGTGTGGGGGTCTCAGGCACCCACATCCCCCGCCCCACTGTAGATAGCTTCGTTCAATATTATCCTTCCTTCTGCACATCACTCCACAGAGCCAGTCATTATGGAGGAAGAAATCGCAAAACTGCGACAGCAAATTCGGAGAAAACAACTCCGACTCGAAGAAATTCAACGCCAACGCGAAGATGCCGAGAGTCGCGCTTTAGAAGTTCAACGCCGACGCGAAGAGGCAGAAGATCTTGCAAGATCATCGCGACCACTGATGCTTGAGAATTACCTCGAGGCTTGTCACTCCCTCAACCGTGCGATTCAGGTGGTGACTGATCGTTCGTTGACCACGCAAGACGAGACCACCAACCCAACCAGTCGGATTTTCCCTCGACGAATTATCCCCTGGGACGACTTCGCGACGAAACAAGAGGAGATCTGGTGCCAACTCTCAGCCAGTCAACTGTTCACCTCCCAGTCCGCATTCCCATCTCACCATCAGTTGGAATATGTCAGGTCCATGCTCAAACCCATCAGCAGTGAGTATGGACTTCAGTACTTTGAACGTGATGTTGTCGAAAACCATGTTCAGAAGCTGGTGGACGAGGCGTACAAGGACGTACGACTGCGAACCAGCCTCGGTCTCCAGGGAACCATGACCTTGCAGGACCTGAGCGAGACAGACGGACTCATCTCTGCGGACCAATTCTGCATATACAGGGTGTCAGAGGGCCGAAATATCCCAGCTCTCGCGATCGAGTACAAGGCACCGCACAAATTGAGCATCGACGAGGTTGCAACGGGCCTGGAGTCGGAGATCCAGCCGGAACGGGACGTGATCAACAAGGACGGCGAAGGCTTCCCGTTTGCATCAAGGTCGCTAGCTGCCGCCGTCATCACCCAGCTCTTCTCCTATATGATCAATAAGGGCATTCAGTACGGATATGTGTGCACGGGGGAGACATTCGTCTTCCTTCATATTCCGGCGGACGATCCTACTATTGTCAAATTCTCCGTGTGTGTGCCGAATCTGGACGTCCCGGATGACGGCGATAATAGGCTCCACCGCACGGCTGTCGCGCAGGTCTTCGCCTTTATTCTCCGGGCTCTCCGTGTAACCCCCCCGGCTCAGGCTTGGCACGATGCGGTCGCCGACCTGAATACCTGGGCTATGGAGTACGACGATGTGCTGAGGCGTATTCCTGAAACCGATCGCAAGGGCAAGAAGCCTCGCACCTCTTTTTACAAGCCCCAGCGGTGGCGTGACTTCGAGCTCTCACCGATCCAAACTCGTTCTCGTTGCCGGTCACCAGACAAAATCGCGGATGGACAAACGACGCAGCAGGAAATACGAGACCGACCGTTCTGCACTCAACAATGCTTGTTAGGATTAGCGAACGGCGGGACAATGGACGAGGGCTGCCCGAATTTCGAGGTTCACCGACCCAAGCATATCGACCTATCAGAGTTCCTCTGTCTCATCCGTACTCAGCTTGCAAAGGACCGTGGGCGCGATGCGGATTGCATGCCGCTCTACCTGTCAGGGTCGGTCGGGTCGCTCTTCAAGGTGCGACTTTCATCTCTCGGCTATACGCTCGTTGCCAAAGGCGTGGAGAATTTCGATCTTGCCCGGTTGCAGCACGAGAACAAGATGTATGATCGAGTCCGGGCCATCCAAGGGAAGCACGTCCCGGTATGCCTGGGTAGGACAGACCTGATCCTGCCCTACTACTACGATGGCGGTGTGTTTGAGCACTTTTTGTTCCTCAGCTGGGCTGGCCGACCTTTATTTGAATGCGCCAACCAGATTAGCAAGAAGAGTGCCGTCGGTGCTGTCACCACAGCCTTTACCGAACTACACAGATTGTGCGTCCTACATCATGACGCGAGGCTTCGCAACATCTTATACGATGCAGGCAGTGGTCACGTCATGATCGTGGATTTGGAGCGAGCAGAGTTTTGCAGCTGCCAACATCCCGGCATGATTAGCCCGAATGGCCAAGTTCGGAAGAGGAAACGCAAGGTGAAGGAGCAGGGAGAGCACTCTTTTACGACGGAGTTACAATCTGTGGTGGAATGCGTCTGGAGGCTTTCAGACTGACTGGCTATATTATATAGCAAAGCTTTAGAGACGAGCGGCGGTGGTGACATGCATCTCGGTGGAAATATGTTCTTTGGGTGCTTTGATTTACTTTCGGCAGCGCAAACTGCAAGTACTCAAACCCATTGCGTATCCAGCTGCTCACGGCTGTAGAGCAAAGCGATAAATGCCGGTTCTTATTTAGCTGTACCCGAGCTTAAGCACAGATTAGTAAATTAAACTATAAGAGAAGTCCTAACGTTGTGCACCCCACAAC
>JABCKW010000241.1:0-32934 GCA_014824385.1 Fusarium cyanostomum | reverse complement strand
GCCGCCGCCGCCTCCTCCTCCAGGCCCGCCCCCGGTTCTGGACATCAAGACAGAGCCTGCAGCTCCCGCAGCTGCTCCAGCCGGTGGCTTTGGAGCCGTCTTTTCGGAGCTCAACAAGGGCGAGGCTGTCACCAAGGGTCTCCGCAAGGTGGACAAGTCTGAGATGACGCATAAGAACCCGTCTCTCCGCACAAACTCGACGGTCTCGGAAGGCCAAGGTACCGTGCGAGGCAAGAGCCCGGCTCCCGGCAAGAAACCCAAGCCCCAGAGCATGCGAGTCAAGAAGCCTGCCAAGAAGGAGCTTGAGGGCAACAAGTGGACTATTGTATGTCTCAGCCAATGCCGTCAAGTGTAACAGATAGCTAATGTCGACCAGGAAAACTACGACAAGGAACCTGAGCCGGTTGAGATCGAGGCTTCCTTGACGCACTCGGTTCTGATCAGCCGATGCAACAACACCACCATCATCGTCAAGGGCAAGGCTAACCAGGTGACGGTCGAGAACTCGACTCGCCTGTCCCTCATCGTCGACACCCTCGTGTCCACCGTCGACGTCGTCAAGGCCCAGAACTTTGCCCTCCAGGTCATGGGCACCATCCCCACCGTGATGCTGGACCAGACCGACGGCGCCCAGCTCTACTTTAGCAAGGAGAGCACGGCCACAAAGGTCTTCACGAGCAAGTCGGACGGCATCAACCTCAATGTCATCTCGGGCGACGACGAGGACTACAAGGAGGTGCCGCTGCCCTCGCAGATTTGCTCCTACTACGACGAGGCCAAGGGCGACGTCGTCAACGAGATAGTGTCTCACGCCGGCTAATGATTGAGCTGGATTCAACGCTTGGATCTGTCAGTTTGTACGAGTAGGATATACCGCAGAACTTTTGTCATGAGGCTTCGTATCATGCATGTACACTTAGACTCGTATTGGCGATATCAGAAATGACAATACTTTGACCTTTTTTTATTCATTTTTTTGGCTCCCATCAGCCCAAGCTTTAGTCTATATCTCCTCCTCTTCCTTGTGCAGGCTCCTCTTCGCTTTGATATGTATTGCCAGTTGTCTCTCCTGGCGCGCAAAAACAGCAGGTCTAGAATACATGGCACAGCAGGTGAGCATGCCGGTCTTTCTCAACCCCAAGTGTATCTAAACTATCCAGCCAAATTGGCACCATACTCCAGTCTAAGAACCAATGCAGGTATGCGGTTTTTACAGCTTGGCCTTGGGCGGCTCAAGAGTGGGCGTAAGCAGGTCGCGCATCTCGTTGGCGGCCTCGTTCAAGTAGTAGCTCATGCGGTCGCTGCCCAGGCCCTTGGAGACGACGTTGAAGTTGAGGCTAGTGAGTTGGTTAGCAACGTTCTGAGTCAAGTCTGTGGGTACGTACCTGTTCTCGTTGATCATGTAGGCAATGCCGAAGCCGGCATCAATGACCTGGCTCCAGCCGTAGCCGTTGAAGAACTCGGAGCTGAGCTGCGAGGTGGACAAGTGCCATGAGCTGGAGTAGGCGTAGGCGGGGTCCTGGTAAATAGCAGGGACCTCTTGGCCGGGCTCGAGGAGCTTCTTAAGACCAAAGAGGTGCCTATCGACGCCCTTGCCGTCCGAGGCAGCGGTGATGTATTCGAGGTGGCCGCTGATGGCTTTTCGGAAGAGATCAACGCGAGTCTTGTCATCAGTCGAGGCGTCAGACATGGCCTTACACCAAGCGACGGACTCGTCAGAGACGGTTCGGCATGTCTCTGTACGGCCGAGCTGGAAACGACGGACGGCAGCAGACTCGTAAGTAGGACGGCTCTTGCCATACATCTTGAAGTAGGCAAGCTGGATGATCATCTGAACGTAGGCATCGGGAGAGCACTTAAACTTCTTGATGAGGCCCTTTCCGTAGCCCTGGTAGGCCTGGACGGCCAGCTGGTGCTTGCTGATGATGTCGTTAAAGTCCGCGGTGGCCCGGTCAATCTCAGTCTGAACCTCCTTAGTGATCTCGAACTTGACGAGCTGAGGCTCGGGCAAGTTGGATCGAACCGTGGGGTCAGAGAAGTCAAGCTTGTTGCCAAAGATGAGGTCGTTGACGTAGTCGTTCAAGCGGTGGGTGGGAGTGCCGTCCATCATCGAGTGCTCGCCCATGAAACCCGAGGTGCCGTTGTCGTTGACGATGAACTGCAGAGGCTTGTCGTACCATCGGTTGGCGCCATCGCCGTGCCAGTACTGGTGGGCGCGCTCCTCGAGAGTGACGGGGGACGCATCGTCGAGACAAACAACGAAAGAAGCCGACTCAATGGCCTCGAGAGCAGCCTTGTTGTTGGGGCTGGCCTGCAGCAAGATGTTGCGCGCATCAGTCCAGATATCTCGGTTCTCCGAGGTCAAGGCGCCGACAGCAGGGACGCGCTGGGCAAGCTCATAGACACGCTTGAACTGCTGCTCAAGCTCTGATGTGTTGAGCTGCTTGCCGTTAACATGGTGCTGGATCTTGAAGAACTGGTTTTTCCGAATAGCGATGATATGCTTGTTCTCTTCGGCCGAGAACTTGACAGGATAGTCGGCGGGCTTGGCAGCAACACGGGAAGCGTTGAACATCCACTTGTAGCTGTCCATGCAGATGGGCAGCTTCTTCATATACTCGGGTTCGAGGGTGCCGGCATCGACCTGCTTCTTGAACTCGAGAGCCGAGGTAGTGATGGCGGCGGCACGCTTCGCAGGGTCTCGTCTTCGGCGATCGTCACGGTGAGAGTAGAAGTAGCTGACAAAAGGAACGACGGGGTCGCGGTAAGACAAGTAGGCAGCATCATTCCACCACTCGTAGATCCAGTTCTTGGTATTAGGATCCTCGCGGCGGGCGACAAGCTTGTCCTGGAGCTTGGAGCCGATACCGCCCGGGCGCACAAACTCCTCGACAGCCTTCTTGCTGGTCTCGTACTCGGCGGGAGAGAGCAGCGGGTGGATGGACTTGAGATATCGCCGGGCGGTTTCATCAAGCGACGGCACGGGCAGTCGAGGGAGGGAATCCTGCCACCTCAGCATTGGGCCCTTGGACTTGTCCTCGACGTAGCCTAAACAGCAGCGCATCAGTATTGCAGGCCAAAACACAGCCAAGCGCAATCAAGGGGAAAAGGCGCATACCTGAGGCAGAAGAGCTGTTCGCTCGCTTGGCGGGGGCCATGATGAGGGTCTGCGCCTGGATTAAGTCAGCTGGAAGAACGGTTGGTGGTGATATAAAAAGAGCGCCTGAAGAGCCTGTGTAAAAGAAACTCGGGAGAAACATGAGAAACATGAGAAACATGGAGTAGTTGTTCGGAAAGCGACCGAAGCATCGCTGGGCGGACGGAGCCGGGGAGCGGCCGATCACAAGCATCGGCGGGTCGAGTTCCTGCCGCCCGGCCATGACTCGGCATCCATAGAACAGAATGGCCACAAGCTGCCTATATCCCTACTCATGTGCTCGGTGATGCTCGTGGCATGTGAAAGGCCACCGCAGGAAGACTAGAAGTAGGTGCTGCAAGGCAATAGGGGACAACTCACGGCGCGTGCTGTAGTCAAGTGACGGAAGCTGTTCCTCAGGGCGGACGAGCGGGCTAAAGTCAACATGGCCAAAGAGGTCGACGAAGGTCAGAGAGACGGGGGAGAGAAGCGACAACGGCGATGTCGGCCTTTATATGAGGACAGCGAAAGGCCCGTTTCGCACTCGAACACGGACGCGGGACGGGATGCGCTTATCACTTTTGGCCTCGGCTGGGAGCGCGGCAACTGAACTTTGGGGTGCCGACAGTGGAGGGCAGCCAGGGACAAGGGCGGGAATATCTCCGGAGTGGTCAGTCGTGTGTGTGGATGGTATAAGGTCAACGTGAGAGCCGTGGTGGAGTAGGGAGTAGAATGCGACGACGTATCATGGCATGGCAGGTACCAACGCGCCATGCCCCTTCCTCTGCTTGTGACCGACACGGAACGACGGAGACGTCGCCGCCCCTCACAAGCCTTGGGCCGAGGTACTGCAAGGGCCGACAGGCCAGGTGCACCTTGAAGGGAGCAAGAATAAGCGGCCAATCAGGTGGGAAGATCTTGGGTCTAGGCCCACTCTCTCCGAGGCAAGTGCTTGAGCCTCTTCTGGGGAAGGAACCACTTCCAACGCTCCTTCTCCAACTGCAATATCCAGGAGATGAAATAAAGCGCCACGGTGCGTCGACTTTAAGCTTGTTTTGAACCACGCGGCTCTCACTCGCTTTGTGCATCACTTGATATCACAATTTCGCTCCATCAACGTTTCTTTGCCTTGAGTTCGCTACCTTTCATGGACAAGTGGGGAAATATCCACGCTCACTTTATCAGTTCCGTTGGCCCATTCTCCCACGCAGACCTGCAGCATCTCTCTACTGTGCACAGAATCTCACTCATGGAGGGTCCCTTCTGTTCTCCATAGGCCCATACCTGAAGCTCCCGCCTTCACATCTCTCTGCTCCCGCTGGTCCGGTCCGGTCGGAACTCGACCGAATTGATTTGACAGATGCTCCCACTAGATATATGTCGGTTGTCAATGCGGTACTGTAGTCTCGGTATAGCATGCAGAGCTCTCATACTCAGGCCGAGAACTGCTCACTAAAACTTGTCAACATTGCATTATTCTTATGTCTGTTTAATTCTTAAGAATTAGTACTGCTGGTGTCGCTGTTGTTACAGACTTCAATCTTGAATGTCGAGTCACAAAGTTGAACTTCATTGGCCGGTCACGCGGATGAAAACGAAACAAGATATAACCGAGAAGCATGCAACTAGGTAAACCGTTCCTATTCGCCCCATAGTCACTAGAAATATCGATCAAACAAGAGCCGAAGCAGCAAAAAAACAAGGCATCTATACCATGTAATAGTACACCCTTTCGCAACGGATTATATCGACTTGCATGCCTATCCCTTGGCAATGCATACCCCAGATAGCCACCCAAACGGCATTTCCAACTATTGGAGGACCTACAGAGGCTCATCCTAGAGACACCTGAGCCCTTGCCTCATCTCTCCTGTAACAGTGGCTGTATACCAGTGGCGTCGACCTTTTGACAAGTCAGTCGGCATATCGTTTGAACAGGCCAATCAATACACTCCGTTTCCCCGCGCCAACCAGACGCCATCGTTGACTGTGAACCCAATCTGTCCTGTCGCATCATCTTTTCCCATGTCCTGTCTTGTACTGACTGCTCCATTCTCAATCCACACTCCTACGCCTCGTAGCTCTTGATCTGGCCGTCGCTGCTTGGTGGAGGAACGGCTAGCGCACCCGGCGCCGGCTGGAAGCTCAGTCGATCGCCCTCGCTCATAGCGTCCTGGGCCATCCGTGCCCCCTGATCGCCTCCAACTGCCGCCGCGGCTTTGAGGTCGTCCTGAACTTCCCGTACTCTCCGTCGGAAGGACAGTCGGTCCAAGAACAGTTGTTGCCGCGCACGCTCAAGCTCTCGTCGTTCCGCTCGCAGCACCGCCTCCATCTCGTCAAAGTACTTGAGCTTCATCTCCAGTTTCTGTAGGGTCACGTTTGATGCAGCAGACACCAAGCGCGTCATTTCCCGCTCCTCGTGCGATGCGAAGCCTGCTGCCCGGCCGCCGATCGATGCCAGAGGAATTGATGCAAGAGCGCTCGTCTTCGTAGTGGTTGTAGTCGTCGTGGTTGTCATGGTTGTTTCTTGGCGAAGATCAACGTCCATTGATTCGCCCTTGGTCTTGTTGTCGCCGTTGGCCTGAGCCTCATCATCAGCATTGTCGCCATCCAGCTGCTTACGGAGCTTCCGCTTGAGCTCCTCGGCAGACTTGCTTGCAGCGGCCGCCGTGCTTGCCGGGTCTGCTAGGCTGGCAAGGAATCCAACAACCGACATCACGGGGTTATCCACTTGGCTGAAGGGAAGCTGTCCCTGCTGAGGACCAAGCATCGACAAGCCTGTGGGAGCGTTGATTGGGGCCTCGGAATCCATATATTTCTCCTCAATGTCCAGTTGAAGGAACTGAAGAACACACTCTTCCCGCGTACGAGTGCCGACATGCTCTGCAATCTCACCCCAGTCATCGTCGAACCGCTCAAGGCCCTCGAGCAATCGCAAGATTTCGGCATCCGTCCAGGGAGCGTCCCGGTCGAGGGTTGATGTGTAGGTAGGGTTCTCCATCTTCACATACATGTTGCTGGTATGGTTGGCAGGGAGCCGACCTTCGGTGAAGCAATTGGGGCAAAGGTCGTACTTGGCCTTGGGGTTGGCGTCCGTGTGGTTGCTGTGGTAGTATATCCGGGTGCAGTCGTTACCGCACTGGTGGCAATGAACCTTGGCGATAGGGGCCTTGGTGGCGTCCTCGGCACCAGGCACGCCGTTGGTGGCAGGCGTCTCGCCGTTCGTCTTGCCCTCGGTCTTGTTGATCAGAGTGCTCTTAGCGTTAGCTTCGTAGATGTTTCGTCCAATCTCGAGGTTCTGGTCTGCCTTGGAGGGAGCCGCCGCGAGGGCCTTTTGGTCAGTATCTTCACTCTTCTTACCCTCCAAGACCACAGGATCCGCGGAGGGCTGCCACGCCTGCAGACCTCGGGGAGTGTCGCAGATAATCTTGAAGTGACCGGTGAAGGGTGGTCCAACGTGCGAAGGACGCTGAGCAGCATCGACCTGCCGATTGTTAGAGTTGCTAAATCAATAAACATATGCGCCCTACCTGGTAATTGATCAATCCCCATTGCTCCAAGAAAGCGTGAACGCGCATGATGGCGCAAACGTCGCCAGCCAAATTCCTACGGCAGGCTGTCACCGTCAAATATTCAACCGGGTGGAGGCGGTATGTGTTGATCATGAAATCGCGGTAGTCCTTGTAGACAGCAGGGGTCTTGCTTCGGTTGCGGTTGTTGAAGAACTCGGCCATCGCCTTGCGCTCGATGTCGTGCACAGCGTTCATGTCAAACCAGGTGCTGTAGCTCGGGAGGACGATCGCGTGGGTCTGGGCGATGAAGTGCTCGCGAGCAACCGACTCGACTGTCTCCTTTGATTTAACTTCCTGGGCGTCGGTGCCTGGGGCTCCAACATCCTTGCCCTTGGCCTCATCAGAAGGCGCATCGTTCATCTCTTCATCACCGCGAACTACAATTCTTAGCACATTTCCCATCAAATTCTCACACAAAATCATTACCTGGAGCAGGAGTTGTGCTGTCCTGCTTGATGTTTGACTCGGTCGCCAGACCCTCCGACATCTGGATATCTTGATACCCATCAGCGACATGAACAGGGGGGTCCGGGGTCAATTTCATTGCGCGCATACCTTCAGCATCGCCGGCGCCTGGATCGAGTTGCAGAGGGGGCTGCGCGAGGATAGGATTGCTATTGGGCGAAGCACCGTTGCCGGGCGAGCCATAAGTCGCAGCGTCGTCCATCTTGATGACAATCGCGATCGGCAACAAACCGAGATCACGAAAGACGGGTCAATCGAGCGCGCACGAGGAAGGCGTTGCGCGATGACAGGCGAACAGGAAATGTCGCGCAAAAACAGATGTGACTGTTGGTTGGTGTGTCGTCGGGAAATCGATGCCGCTAGCGTCGTGATGTTGATGGAGTCTGGCGATGGGATAGGTCGCGTCTTGGAGAAATTTTGGCGCGACAGTAACGACTTCAGCTTCCTGACTGCATCAAACGCGCAGCGCCAGGGGATTGGCAGGGTCACGTGCGTTTGATAACACGTGATGTAGCGCTCCACAGTCATGTGATTGCCTGGCTCGGCATTTCCGTCGCACCTGCCGTCGATTCCCGGCGAATGGCCGATGACGGCGTGCCCCAGAAATGTTCAAGTCGGCCGCTACCTCGGGCCGTCACCAGCCGTCGCCGACTCAGACCGTGCCTTAAGCAGCCATCACCTCCTCGAGCGGGCAGTTGGCCAATAACACTCCCAATTCAGTCCTCAAGATGCTTCCGACTGCGAAACGAGTGTTGGCGAAGCAGGCCACCGGCCTCATGGCGCGCGCGCACGCCTTCAGCCTCAGCGCACAGGCCCGACAGAGGTTGTTGTCAACCCTGGCTATCCTGGAGCAGAAGGATGGACAGCTCAACCACAGCTCATTAAGCGCTTTTACAGCTGCCAAGAAGCTCGGTGGAACGGTGCACGGCTTTGTCGCTGGCAGCAACATCAAGTCGGTCGCTGAGGAGGCTGCCAAGGCTGAGGGCGTTGAGAAGATCATCGCCGTGGATAATGGTGCATATGAAAAGGTTAGCGACGGCACCGCCATCCCGAATGCGCAAGGCTAACCCTTTGGCCAGGGTCTCCCCGAAAACTACGCCCCTCTGCTGGTTGAGAACATCAAGAAGGGCGGCTATACCCACGTCATTGCTGGCCACACCGCGTTCGGCAAGAATCTCCTCCCTCGAGTCGCTGCTCTGCTCGACTCGCAACAGATTTCCGACATCACGGCGATTGAGAACGAGAACACCTTTGTCCGGCCCATCTACGCCGGCAATGCGATCGCCACCGTCGAGTCATCAGACCCCGTCAAGGTCATCACCATCCGAGGAACCGCCTTTGCCGCTGCTCCCCTCGAGGGTGGCTCTGCCGCCGTGGAGGAGGGTGTTGACCCCAAGTGCGACTCTCCCACCGAGTGGGTGTCAGAGAACCTTGCCAAGTCAGACCGCCCCGACCTTTCCACCGCCAGCCGCGTTGTGTCTGGGGGCCGTGGTCTCAAGTCCAAGGAGGAGTTTGACAAGGTGATGCTGCCTCTGGCTGATGCCCTTGGTGCGGCCGTCGGTGCCTCTCGTGCTGCCGTCGACAGCGGTTACGCCGACAACAGTCTGCAGGTTGGTCAGACTGGAAAGGTTGTTGCTCCTCAGCTGTACATGGCCGTTGGTATCTCTGGTGCTATTCAACATCTTGCAGGTATGAAGGACAGCAAGGTCATCGCTGCCATCAACAAGGATGCGGATGCGCCCATCTTCCAGATTGCTGATGTTGGTCTGGTTGGAGATTTATTCGAAAAGGTGCCCGAGCTTACCGAGAAGCTCAAGAGCTCTTAGACGTCTATGATATACAGAGTGATGTGATATACAAGCAGTTAAAGTGCCTTTTCCAGCGTTATTTAAGAACAGCGAGCATTTCCTCGGTGCTTGTGAATTTTTCTCTCTCTTTGCCGCTCTTTTGGCCTCGCTCTCGTTCCGCCTGGTCAATCCGCCGCCAGTCATCCCACGCAACGGCTCGAGTGGCTGATGGCCCAATATCATGTCTGAGGCCCTCCCACCCGGTCACGCTGCTCTCATCAGATGCGTTCATGAACTGGCCACCAGACAGCCAGTCCTGGGCAATTATATCTCCGGTGATAAATGCGTCCGACATGGTCGACGCAATAACTCCAGTCGGGCCTCTCTTGACCCAGCCTGCGCAATAGACGCCCGGAACCCGCTGGTTCTGGACGGCTCCGGCGTGAGCATCAGAAATCATCCGGGTCACTCTGCCGAGACCATCGTTGTCGACGACGCCGCGGCGATCGTCAAACTGAATGCCAATATCAGCAAACCCAGGGAGGGCTACCGACTTGTAGCCCACGGAACGGAAGACGACATCGGAGGGCAGCACTGTGGTTTCCCCTGTCGCCTTGACTGATGACTTTGGATCGAATGGCGATGCCAGCTCCGTGACGTCAAATTCAGTGCTTGCAACCTTGGATGGCGCATCTTGATTTCCAAGGAAATGCCTCGGGGAGAGACAGCTATCCAGAGACCACAATCTAGACGCAGATTCAACAGGCGTCGGTGAACCCTTGACCAAAACTTCCATTAACCGCTTCGAGGCACGGGGCAAAGTTTTGAGGTCCTCGGGTATCAGCGATCGATTAAAGGGTAGGAACCCTACTTTGTTGAGTTTCATGAGCTCCCGGGCCTCCTTGATCGTAAAAGCAGCCTATTCGTGTTCACATCAGCGTTGTTCGGTGTCGCGTCGACCTCTGCTTGCTATCAGACATACCTGCATCGGCCCTCTTCTCCCGACAACATGCACCCTCTTTACTCGGCTTCGAGACAGTGCCTCGAGCGCCTGCTCTGTAATGTCCGTCTTTCTGAGCACATCGATGTCTTCTAGCAGCATCCGTGCAACATCGAGGGCAACGTTTCCTTGACCGATGATGACAGCCTCCTCGGTCTGAGATAGATCCATATCAAGACTGGCGCAGTCGGGAAGGCCATTGTACCAACCAACGACCTCTCGTGCAGAGTAAATGCTACTCAGAGTTGACTCGCCC
Organism: Fusarium cyanostomum; assembly: GCA_014824385.1. Classification (NCBI taxonomy): domain Eukaryota; kingdom Fungi; phylum Ascomycota; class Sordariomycetes; order Hypocreales; family Nectriaceae; genus Fusarium; species Fusarium cyanostomum. The sequence goes on along the minus strand of JABCKW010000241.1, from coordinate 22,718 downwards.
GGAATACCAAGCTTCTTGTCCTCAGAGGCTCCGTATGCAAACAGAACTGCGTCGTAATGACGCATCAGATTCTGCAATTCTATGGTGCAATGGTCCGCAGAGTGTCCAGGGCGGCCAATAGAAACATTACCAACAAAGGTAAAATTCGGAGACGATGCAATCTCATCAAACTTTTCCTGGCAATTCTGCGGGATTGTTGAGGTTCAGTCTTTATCCTTCAATCATGCCTTGTAGGGTAACCAACCTTGACCTCGGGATGATCAGGAGCAACGCCATGACGAACCAGCCCAAATGGAACTGGAAGACTCTCATACATGTCTACCTTTACTCCTGGGATCTTGCCCATCACTCGGTATGTAGTGTAAAATCCAGCCGGGCCGGAGCCCACTACCGCCATACGGAACGGCGCTTCCAGAGATCGTGTACTTTGGCGGCAAACTGTAGATGAAAATGTCCGGCTAAGAGAGGCTACGGGCCGTTGAGGCGCCAAGCCCAAACGGCCGAACCGCCACGTTCTCATCAGCGGCATCTTCAATGAATGGCAATTACAAAGGCATGACTTGATCAACGGAGCCTGTGGCCGAGATGTGACTCCAAGAACAGCGGGCCCCCCGACTCTGACCCATCGGCGTTGATCGGGGCCCGACCTCCGATCGGTTGCTGTGACAACACGGCAAGCTTCCCATGTTGCCAGAGACGTTGCAACCCCATTGTTCTCATAGGCAACCCAACCTGTTGGCACTGATCTCGTTCGGATAACAACCGCATTCCAAGGGCTGGCCCATTGTCATCGAACCGATTCCCCGCGACTTCATTCCAGCACAATAGAGCAACCACCGACCAGCAATTCTTCCCAGTGCACGCGAAGCGCACCGCGGTGCGACGGCAGACAATGGTGTCGCAGCCGCCCTTCCTGTATAGCGCCGTCCAGCGCAATGACTCGCGCTTCCCCGAGGCCAGGTTCGATCCCAAGGCCGTCACGCGAGCAAGCTGGACACCTCCAAGTCCGAGGAAGAAGCCCGATGGGCCGCTCGTCTCTTTCAACCGACACCCAGAGTAAGTCATGTTGCGACAAGCGGCAGACGACGGCGAGATCTAACTGTCACGCAGCTTGCACGGGGTTCTCACTTACAGAACCAACGAATATGCCTCCATGGGCCCGCGCACCAAGAGCTTCATCAAGTGGCTCCGTCGCTTGCAATGTGGGCTGCGCGTACTACAGCTCATCGCAGCTCTTGGGCTGCTAGTCTTGATGATCCTCATCACGAAGGTGCCTGCAGTTGAGGGTTGGGTTATGAGGATCACAGTAAGCTCTTGTCCTCAATCTGTTGCAAGCTTGGAAACTAATGTGTACAGTTTGGTGTTGTGATAGCCCATTGCTGCTATGCCATCTACCATCTTGCGCGTAACGCTGCCGCACGTCCGCCGGCTTCTTCAGCTGCGTACCAGCTCTTTTCTGTCGTCTCCGACCTCGGCACTGCGCCGCTCTATGTCTTTTTCGCCTTGTCAGTATGCGCCAGAAATGATCAGTGGGCAACACGGCTCTCAGACCAGAGCCTCATGGACACTTTCAAGCCCGCCGTCTGGTACACTCTCCTCTCAGCCGGCGGGCTTCACGTGGTTACGCTCTCCATCTCATGCTGGCTGGGCTGGATGTTCCGCAAGATCAGCAACATGCCTCCGGATATGAACCCTCTCGAGGATCATCTAACCGCACGCCCGAAGCATGAAAGGAACAAGTCGTCTGTGGCCACATTTAGCACCGTGGATAACGACAACCGCATGTCCACGCCCCGGAGTGCCCGCCGAGAGTCCATCGTGCCTCACCAAGGCATCCATGATGGCATCGAGCCTCCACGCGCAGTTCCCTTTACCCATACCCGGACTGGATCCAGCACCACGATCGGAAGCAGAGCCTCTCGAAGCAACCTGCCACCAAGCCCACAGTACCAGAGGGCCCCCGTCACGCCTCGTCGTGATCGTCGTGATTCAGCCACGTCAAGGGCGACCACTCGAACATCTGCCACCCGGTCAATCTATCATGATGCTTACACGGATATTCCTCTCGACGAACAGAACAGTTCTCGCCCCCCGAGCAGCTACGACAGAGCAAGCCCGGTTCGGCCTCCCAGGTTTACAGAGACATGGATGCCCACGGATTCGCTCATCTCCCGAACAAACCAGCGAAATCGCGAGATGGAAGCGGCCAAGACGAGCGCTGCGAATCGCGAGAACAAGTCATACGAGGTTCTGGCCCAGCGTTACAACCTTGACGATTCTGACTCTGAATATGGCGACGAGAACAACCCGTCTTATGCTTTGGGGACTGACCCGGCCGACGAACTTCGACCTCATCCTCTTCGCCTGAACCCCATGGCAGCACAAAATGAACGAGCCACACCTCCGCGGGCCAAGACGCCTTATTGGCCACCCAACGACTCCTTGTCTGAACTCAGCTCCAACGCAAGACGCGTCAGTGCCAGCAGGGACATTACTGACGAGAAGCCGGCTTTCACGCCCCGAAACCGGGAGAGCTCCATTCAACCAGAGACCCATTTCTACGCTAGACCATATGGCGATCTCAAGAGCGCGACTCCGCCCGTCATGATGGTTGGCAACAACCGCAAAGTTTCGACTGGTAATGACTACAACACGTATGCTTCAACAACATACGAACGACGCAACGTCAGCGGCAAAGCTGCCGAGGAGGGGCGAGCTGCGGGAAACAGGTTTTCCTTCCTCGATGGACGTAATCCGCTTGCGGAGCGATAACAAGGAGTTTTGCAATGTTGTGTTTAGTGATTTATTGTTATGAGTCTCATGTAAGATGCTTTCCGCTTGGATGTACTGGGTCGGACGAGGTTCTACGGAAGACGGCGTGATTTGGAAGGCATTGAATTTAGGTAGTAGGGTAGTTATGATATTTGATGTAATGTAAAAGCATTGAAACTTGTAACCTCTTGTTCTCGTTCCTCTCTGTGGTTGACATGCCGTAGTACATGAACTATTTGCCATTGATGTATGATCGCCATGATATCGACGAGCTATGTGGCCGGTCATCCCTCCATCCCTTTCCATCCCACGAGTCCAACTGACACAAGTGTCTCATCGTGGGACGTCCATGCGGACAGTTCCACGGCTTGTCCAGCTCTGCCATGTGCCGGATCAACGTCTCCATCTGTGCGTGTGTCAAAGATTTCCCAATCATGACGCTACTCCGACAAGCTCTCGAGGCAAACATCTTGCGCACTTTGGAAGGACGGGGGATATGCTTTGACTCGGAAGACTCTTCTCCGAGAAGCGCTATCAGCTCTTCAAAGTCGGCAAGCGTGAATGTCACCTCACGGCTCATGGGAAGCGCCAGTACTTCGCATCGTGAGCCCACAGGTTCGTCACCGCTCATGTCGACGTGGACCTTGAACCCGTTGGCCTCAATTGCTGGAATGTTTTGCATGACAATCTCTTCTTCGAGGGCAGTTAATTCGAGGCGTTTTGGGTGAACCAGCCGCTGAAACTGCACCGTTTGGACCTCTTGCAGTCTTTCGAAATTGTACTTCTCGTCAGTGGCATGCTGGTCGATGATGAACAGCTCATCTTGCTCCAACAGTTCAAGCTCATCATTTGGTTTCGCCTTTGCCGGACGAACTGCAATGATGAACCCCAGGTTGAACTGTCCGGCAATCCTCATCTTCAAGAAGTCCTTCCTTGCTATGGTAAGAGACAGCTTTTCTTCAGCATCAGCCGCGGCGAGATCCGTTACTTCGCCGTCTCCAGCCGTCGGACTCTCACTCGTAGGAAGACAGTCTGTCCAGCTTGCAATCTGTGATCTTATGGACCTCTCGTCCGTTCGTAGATGCTGGAGAATCTGGACAGTGGCATCCCGTTTCCGCACACCGGCCTTGAGAGGTTGACCTTTCTGCTCTGCTGTGGTCGGTTCGCTGGGGATAGCAGCGCGAGGGCTGCTTGGTGACCCATTATGCAGTTCATCGTCCTCCTTTTCCTCGGCGTCACGTAAAGGAGCGGCCAATACAACGTCAGCTTCCTGATCGTCGGCTGCTTCAGCTTCCCCGCCGTCGCTGCCAGCATCCTGATGATCAGAACCTGAACGATCTGGAGTACCGTCGTCGTCATCGTCCGAAATGTTCTGAAGTGCGGGTTCATCCGTAGCTTTGCTTCCAGCCGCGAATATTTGGGTAAGACGACTTCCGAATGATGGTTTCAGTTCCTCGGCTTCCATATCATCCGCAACGGCAGCCCTTACATCCTCGTCCTCGTCGAGTGGAGAGCTTGTAGTATCCTGCACCCTTTCGTCACCGATGATGATTGTAGTGGGCTCTGGGGCCGCTCTTTTCCGGGCTGGTCGCACTGGGCTGACATGCTTGTGATCGTCCTGCCCGCGCCGCACTGGTTGCACAGCGGGAATTTGAGGCTCATCTTCAGCTGCAGGCGGGGAACCAGAAGTTTCACCAGTGATGGAAAACTCAGCAATAGTCGTTTCTTTCAGCCGCTTGTTGAAATCCCTGACAGGCAGTGGTTTCTCAACATCATTTTCGTCACTCTCTGATGAGAGCGAGGGGCTCCGAACAAACAGACTTGGCTCCTTTTGCACAGGGATAGCCTCTGCTTGATCTGAGCGATTCAGGAACCAAGGAGTGGTTGGTACCGAATCGCTTTGGTTCTCTGTTCGGGTCGTTGTTTTCCTTTCCACCCAACCGCTAATCAAGTTTTGTCCGCTTGTATCTTTCGACAATGATCTAGACCCGCGAATTCTCCTTGCCGCACCTGGCGGTACTTTTCCAATGGAAAGTTCCTCTCCGCTGACTTTGTCATCGGATTCCGAGCCATCATGGGTCTGTTTGGAAGGGATAGGCCGCGGCTCTGAGGGGGTGTTGTTGATGGCCTGCTTTTCAGGGCGGCCTTTGAACGATAGGAGCTGAGATGTGGGAACTGAATAGTCTTGTGAATCAAACAACTTTGTAAGGGAGGTGCGCAGGTTATCAAGGAGCTCATTTTGATCGTGCAACAAGATGCTTCCTTTGTCGGGGCTAACATTGACATCGTACATGTGGGTATCGAGCTGAATATCGGCCAGAATGAAGGGTGTTTGGGAGGAGTTGTAGGACTTATACACTTCGTTGAACGCCTTTGCGAACTGTGGTAGACCGCATGGTCTTCCGTTCACAAAGAACATCTGGCGATCCGGAGTTTGACGGCCATCGCCGTGAGAAGGCCGTGACACATGACCCACGACACGGACATCCTTCGAGGTCGTTGTGTTTTTGACGCCTGTCTGTAAAGCTGGGCTGGCCGTGGAAGGTTGCATCTCAAGCGTTAGATCCAAGGGGACTAGGACCGTCATGGTTTTCGCCCCAAAGATGTTTATAATATTATCCCGGGTAGTTGGATTGCCCTTTGTAGAGAAGAGATGAATTCTCTTCCCTTTGGTAGGCTGTTGGGATACGGAGAACTTGAGGTTGGTTTGAATACAAGCATATTGGTTAAGCAAAGCGATGACTTTGTTCCACTCCCGCTTGATATTCCGCTCCAGTTCACGGCGACGGACCGGCAAGTTGTGGAAAAGACGTTCCACTGAGACGGTAGTGCCCTTTGAGGCCGCCACGACCGTGGTCCCACTGAGCTTCCCAGAGGGCTCGAAGCTGAGCTTGCTCCCCTTAGGAGCTTCACCGGCCTGACACGTTGTGACAGTGAGAATGGATAGGGCGCACAGAGAAGCCAAAGCCTCACCACGGAAGCCAAATGTCTGCAGTGTGGCTATGTCCGAATATGATGCGAGCTTTGAGGTGTGATGCTTGAGAGCCACCGAGGGATAGTTAGCGGGGGCGATGCCCGTTCCATTGTCTGCCACCTCGATGAGGTCAAGGCCTTGGTTTTTGAACCGAACATCTATAATTCTCATGTTAGAGTCGTCCGTAAACATGAGCCCAGCAAGATGAGAGGGAAAAGGTGCCGACCTATACTGGTTGCGCCAGCATCGACGCTGTTCTCGACAAGTTCTTTAACAACAGAGCAAAGGTCGACAATTACTTGACCCGATTGTATTTGATGGACCTACAGAACAAGGTTAGAATCACCAGGTTGCAACACATTTATATGGAATGGGCTTTTTACCGTCCGTCCATCAATTTGCTTTATGGTCGCCATGACCAATGGTTCACCAGGATGATATAGAACATATCAACTGCCAGTGTAATAAAGGGCAGCTAGACCCATCTGGGAAAACAGGGCCAAAGCGTTATTGGCGAATTCGCAACCCGCAGTCACCGGATTTCGAGTATTCGCGCCTGAGATATCTGAACCGACCAGTAATTTGCTCTATCCATTGCTGGATGCGTGAGTGTACGTGAACGCGACTCAGACGTCAGCTCGTACAGGTAGGCCGGGGTCGGGGGTAGATAGGAGATAAGGATCTACAGGGTCTAACAAATTACCGGGCTGTGTGTATTCGATTAGCGGGGTGTTTGCCAATACAAGCTCCATGGCCGGGGCCAATGCTGCTCTGATGTTTCAACATCTAACGGCAATGCAATGAAGTTGAAGCTTCGGCTTATAGGCAGGGGCACTGAACTGAAGGGGCAACATTGCGTTGAGATTATCCGGGATGGGTCTCATAATTCCTTCAAGGATCTCTCCGAATTCACGGCGCACGGGGACTGTATCCGCCGAGTACGGATACCTCCTTGGCTATCAAAGCTAGTAGAATTGTTTGTTGAAGCTGCGAAAGACTGGACATGGCGATGCTGAGCCAATCTACCACGAAAGGCCCAGCAAAAGTTGAGGACGAAAGCTTGGTTGAGTGGAAACCAACGTCTTGTGTCCAATATCCGGAGAATTGATTGATGCAGTACACCCACTGACCAGGAATCGGCGGGGAGTGCGACTCGGGCTAGATAATGTGTGCCTCCCAACCACCGCATTTTTTAGAGCCTTCGAGAGCCTTGTGTGATAGTTTTTGCATTATCGCTGCTGGTCCTCAGGGCAAGAGACTGCAGTTGGCTACTCCGTACACGAATGAGAAGATCGATCGGTAACGCATTCCCAGACTGGTTCTGGTCTAGGCAAAGCAACTGCTGACCAAAGAGGAACAGTCCACGCCAAGAGGTAACTGAAAAGGGAGAGGCGCCGGCGGTAGGGGCGGGACCAGAATGGTGCGGAAACGTGGGAGCGACATGAGCTTTCGTCTATTTCAGGTGACGCGTGCGTTGTTGGTCCAGCATCTTTGACATGGGCTCATCGAGATGGCTTCGATGACGCAGATTGGGAGAGGAGTACGTACGCTCCACCTACTCGAAACCGCAGCCACGTAGCTGAGCCAAACGGTTGCGCGTTGGTAAACGTACTGTACTGTACGGATACCGCTTAAGAGAGAAGCAGCCTCGAATAATTATCAATTCTGGCTGTGCCGTAGCTGGGTGTGTTGCTGACATGCCTGTAATTAAACGACAGCGGGAAACCCTGTAGCGAGTTCGTGACAAGATGAACTTTCTCGTAATTCTGCAGACAGTTCAATCATTGGATGACAAATGGAGGATGCAGCTCCTCTAAAGTGGGCGCTGGAGCAGCAGGAAAAAAAAAAGGGGAGACGCAACGCTAAGTGGCTCCAGCTCGGCTGATAAGTTAGAGAAGCCATCAACATCCAATTTCCCACCGGGGAATCGGCATGTATCGCCTTGCCCTTGCCCGAACGTCGCGGCCATCGTCTTGATCACCTTTGCTTGCTGTCGCTGCCGTCTTTAATGCTGCCGTCACCGTTGCCGCTGCCGTTTGACTCTCCCACTAGGCCGCCTTGACGACTCCAAACGTCGCTGCATAACGAGGTAAGCTAAACGCCAGCAAAGTTCGATCCCCGGCCCTCCCGGTTGCATGTCTTTGCAAATGGGTCCTCACTCGTTTCCGCCGAAAAGCACTCCGTCCTCGGTACTCAATTGCGCCTTAATAACCCTCACTGGACGGGACCCCTGCTGGCGTTGGTCTCAGTGCTGCCCCCCGAGCTGTGCCAGTCTGGCTAACCTTCCAAGCCTCCTCGATCTCAAATCTTGGCTTTGACCTCGTCCGTCCTCGACCTTGATCCCCTCGCTTCTGCCGGCCTCGCTCCTCGATCGTTAGATCTCTGCGACTCTCACCTCGGCCTCACCGACCTCTCGACTCTTTAATCAGATCTACCCGGTCCAGGCTCGCGGCGAGTCTTCACGCGCCTTCTCCATGAAGAGGCGCTCTTCCGGGTCGGCCGATGACGGTGACGAATCTTCCCTCGAATCCGACATCCCCGACCCCGATCCCAACCAAAAGACGCGCCCGTCGCCTACACGGAGCCGACGACCCAGCAGCCTCAATTGGAAGCCCTCAGATGGCCGAAATGGCCGAAATGGTCATGCCCGCGAGGACCCTCAACCGACGTCCACCCTAAAACCTCCCTCCCTCGCCGGTCCATCCACCCCCGACATGGCTCTTGCCAGGACACCGACCCAGTCCCCTTCGCCAAGCCGACACACACGCAACTCCTCGCGCTTCTCCCTCATCGTCTTGCTCACCTCTGCCCTGGGCATCGCGCTCCTAATTGGCATTCTTAGGTCTCTCGTGACCCGCCAGCTCGATCCAAAGGGATGTCGAATGTCCTACATGCGCCCGTCATACGTGCGCTTCGCCGAGTTCGACACCGAGCACACCCGCTTTGCGACGAAATACTCGTTATATCTCTATCGCGAGCAAGGCGTCGAGCCGGTGGACAAGGTATGTCTCATCGATCCGCTTGCCCTCGAGATAAATTCGCTTCTCTCATCCTACAGCTCCATAGCTCAATCACTAAACCCTTGAGCCAACAGCTTCGCGGAATTCCCGTGCTTTTCATCCCTGGAAATGCAGGGAGCTACAAGCAAGTTCGTCCTATTGCTGCCGAAGCAGCCAACTACTTCCATCACAACTTTCAGCACGACCACGCCGCTCTCGATGCCGGCATCCGGAGCCTCGACTTTTTCACAGTAGACTTCAACGAAGATATCACTGCGTTTCACGGCCAAACGCTGCTCGATCAGGCCGAATACCTCAACGAAGCTGTCCGCTACATCCTCTCTCTTTACTCTGATCCCCTGCGAGTCTCAAAAGAGGACCACCTACCCGATCCGACGTCGGTTATCATTCTGGGGCATTCTATGGGCGGAGTGGTCGCAAGAGCTATGCTTGTCCAGCCCAATTATCAGTCAAACTCGATCAACACCATTATTACCATGTCAGCGCCGCACTCTCGCCCGCCGGTTACTTTCGATGGACAGATCGTTCAGATTTATGACGAAATCAATGCTTATTGGCGTCGAGCGTATTCTCAGAAATGGGCAAACAACAACCCTCTGTGGCATGTTACTCTGGTGTCAATCGCGGGCGGCGGGTTGGATACGGTTGTGCCATCGGATTACGCGAGTCTCGAGTCCCTCGTTCCCCCGACACATGGTTTCACTGTCTTCACGACAGGCATCCCGACTGTATGGACAAGTATGGATCACCAGGCCATCCTTTGGTGTGACCAGTTCCGGAAGGTAATTGCGCGTACACTTTACGACATTGTCGACGTTCATCGCGCTTCGCAAACTAGACCCCGTGCCGATCGAATGAGGACTTTCAAGAAGCGTTTTCTAACGGGAATGGAGTCAACGATGGAGAAGGATCTGCCTGTGAAGGAAGCGACGACACTTATCACGCTGGGCGACGATTTTAATTCGATTCTCCCTGCTGGAGAGCGACTCATCCTCGACAACATCGGCAAACAGTCCAAGCCAAAAGCACACCTGCTTCCCGTCCCACCACAGGGTTCGCCTGAGGCCAAGCGTTTCACGCTGCTCACAGATGCTTCTCTGGACGAGGCGGGTGAGAATGGAAAGCTGGAAGTGCTGTTCTGCAGCGTGTATCCTTTCCAGTCCGGCCAGGCCAACTCTCTCTACCCCTTCCAAATCGATCTCTCCACCGACGACAGCGGCTCGACTAGGCTCGCTTGTAAGAACGCGGCTTCAGACCGGATTCTGCTTCCCGCATCTACCCAGGCGACAAAGTTTCCATTCTATCTAGACCGAGAGCAGGAGATTACGCCTTTTTCATACCTTCAGTACGACCTCGAGGAACTCACTGACCATCAATTTGTGGCAGTCATAGAAAAGGCTGCTTCAAATACCCACAGCTTCTTGATTGCCGAGTTCAGCGACCAGTCTGCCTTTTCAAGAAAGCAGGACATTGGTCTCGCCGGTTTAATCTTATCCGGAGTGTCCGTGGATCTTCCAGCGAGCCGCCCAATGACCATCGAGGTTAACATTCCCTCGCTGCGATCAGCTCTCCTCGCTTACAAGTTGGAAATCACAAGCCCTCACTGCAAGGCGGACAAGGCCCTTTTCAGCCCCCTGGTTCGACAGTATCTTGACCAGCCGTATGAGTCCAAGTATTTTGTCAATGCCCGGTCCGCAGACGTCAGTCTCCACGGTATTGCCCCCTACTTGCCACCAGCCCTAAAGCCAAAGGTTGAAAATGGTGTTACATTCCAGCTCTGGGCCGATCCTTCTTGCGATTCAAGCCTCCGTCTTGAGATCAAGCCGGATCTCTGGGGCAGCTTGGGCAAGCTTTACATGAGATATCGAACAGTTTTTGCCGCGTTCCCCTTGTTGACCGTTGCGCTTGTCCTGCGCAAGCAATTCCGCGTCTATGACAACTCGGGCGTCTTCATTTCTTTCTCTGAGAGCTTGGATTTATGCCTCCGGCAGTCGATCCCTCTGTTGCTCCTGTCGTTGACGCTCCTCTCCATGTCACTGGAAGGAGTGTTACTTTCCGGGCTCAGCAATTACCTGAACCAGGCGCATGCGACAACACCCTCGAGTGTTGACTTTCGCCAGCACGATATTCTTATCGGAACGGACGATCCCTTCTTCTGGTTCCTCGTTCCCCTCATTGGTGTCGTCTGCATCGGTGTTTGTGCTGTTCTTCATTACATGACCAAGGCTCTTACACAGGTGTTTGGTCTGTTCTATGGTCTCCTCAACCTGCTCTCGCTGTTGGGGGCGACAGAAGACCAGGGGCGAGGACTGGCAAGGTCACCTGCGTTTGTACCATCAACGCCCAAGAGGCGTATGATCACCACGGCAATTCTCTTGTTCCTGGTGTCGACATTTATCCCTTACCAGTTTGCTTACCTAGTAGCATGCCTGGTGCAGCTCTTCACCGTGGTGCGAGCCCTTCGCATCAACAACACCGCGCCGTCGGATGCAAACTCCAACTACTACCACTACGCGCACTCTGTCCTCCTTCTAATGCTCTGGATCCTCCCAATCAACCTACCCATCTTGGCCGTCTGGATTCGAAACTTGGCAGTCCACTGGCTCACACCATTCTCCTCACACCACAACGTCCTCTCCATCATGCCCTTCATCCTGCTCGTGGAGATGTTAACATCAGGGAAGATGGTGCCTCAAGTAAGCAGGGGATTTGGCCATGTCACCAGCCTTCTCTTGTTTTCCACGGCTCTGTACGCCGCCATGTATGGCGTCTCCCACGCCTACATGCTTCATTATCTGGTCAACATTGTTGCTGCATGGTTGGTCGTACTACATTCAACCAGCGATCCTTTTTCTTTGAGCGGCCTAGGCGCCATGTTCGAAACCGACTCGAACGAAGATCGAAAGGAGGGCAAAGCTCCTCGATGAGCCCGGCCGAAGGATATTCTTCCCATACGGCAGTGCTTGGCAGCACCATGTTTCAACCAACGCTTTTGTGTATACCATCTAAGGATGTAACGCAGCCTGTCGCCATTTCAACGAGAGCACACTATCATTTGCCCGAACCATATACTTGTCCATTCCCACAGTCGGTTGTTTTTTTCACTTTGTTTTCAGCGCGGGCCCGCCCGGTAATACCTATTTATTTTTGCATTGTTCTGGAGTCAACGTCGTATTCGACGCCAACGGGGAAGTGTACCCCTTTCGTTGGTGCCACTCGACGATTTGAGCATTATTTTGGCGTTCCACAGGTAGACGGCATGATAAAGAGAAAGATTGAGGAGCCTGACCCCATCACAGCCACGGGGTCTCAATATTCGCTTCACTTCAACCCTTTTCTCCTCTTGGTTTTGTGTAGTCCTCATCATTCTTGGTAATGGCAAGTATGGTGGATGGACTGTAATGACGTGGACATAGCGGCCTGGTGATTGCGGGATAATGGCCTTGAATATGGAATCGAGTTGGTGGCCGTGCATGGCAGATATCCCTTGGCATATAATCTAATAATTAGATTCTGTTCATGATGTTTTTGTTGCGCTGCTGGAAGCGCCTGTCTATTTCTATATTCACTATCCATTTGTCGACACAACCCGTGCTATGTTCGCCTAAACCCAACGCCGCCAGGTACTTGAAACGCTATCTAACCAGTCGAGGCTGGTTCTCATCAAATTGCAACTCCTTCGACTCAGTCATAGATGTTGGAACTAATCCTCCTCCGCGCCCTTGTCGTTCTCTCTTAAGTGTTTGGCACGTTGATGGCGGATGCCCCACAGAGTGATGCCAGTTCCGGCAACACAAGCAAACAATGTAACCCAGTAAGCCGAGCGATAGCACTCGAGACCTTCCAGGCAGGATCGCTCGCCGTCGGGTTCAACAATGCTGTGTCGATCGTAGACCTTGCCGTAGTAGATGTTGAAGATATTGGAAGAAATGACCGGAGCCATGGTCAAGAAACCCCAGTTCTGGCTCAGCCCGCGAATGCCAAACGTCTCGGCCACAACCGACGGGGAAACACCGAACAGGAAACCATAGGCTATACCCGACAAGCCCGAGACCAGCCCGAGCAAGTGTGGGTTCTCGATGCTCAAGGCACAGACTTGGGCCAGGAAGAAGACGGCACATGCGACAACGAGACACCAGAGCCTGCTGGCGTGGAGTCGGTTGACCAAGAAATCGGAACCAACGCCTAAAAAAAAAAGTAAGACACCGGAGACATAGGGGTATCATGACCTGGCTCACCGCTTGATAACCTGCCCAGAAAACTACAGACGGAAAGGGTCGACACATGCATTTGTTGTCGGTGGATAAGAAACTCGTCGGTGATGTTCTTGTCATAGTGTTTCCAAAGAGCCTTGGCATCGTTGCCAATGTTGCTTGAGACAGGTCAGCCGAGTACCTCCTAAATAGAGGGGGTGCCATACTTGATGGTCATGAGACCCACGCCAGCCAGAATTCCCATGATGACGAAGAGCTGCCAGAAGCTAAGGCTGCGCATGAGGGCAAAACCTCGGATGTCTACATGGTGAGACCGATCGTTATTAATGTCATGATTTCCAAGAAGAGATTCGCCGGCTCGGGATGACGGGCGAGACGTTAGGGGCGACGTCTCGCCAGCCTCGAGGTCCTCGGGGTTCTCGGGGGGGACCACACGGCCACTTTCAGACTCGAATGGAGTTCCAGGAGAGGCCGTCGGATCCGGGGCAGAGTTGGATGAAGATGCTACAGCGGGCGCCGAGGAGCTTATGCTGGTGCGAGTGCTATTACTACTGGAATTAGTGGACATACCGGGTTCAGCATCCGTCCGAGAGGAGCGGTAGATCTTTGGTTCATCCGAAGAACCCTGACGAAAGTGCTCGGTCGAGGTCGACGGGAGGCTGGGTTGGTCGTCTGAATCGGGTACGGCGTCGTAGTCGGACTGGTGATGGACCTTGAGGAAGAAGAAGCCGCCGAGGGTAATGCCAAAGGTGCCCCAAGCAAGCAGCTCAAGAAAAGCACTTGGATCGCCAGGGAAGAGTATAGAGCCGAGTAGCGAGAAGAAGAAGGCGCTCAGGCCGAACGCGGCCAGTGGGAATGCTGTGGCCGTTCCTCGATGCTGGGGCCAGTTGAGGGCGGACGTCTTGACAGCGGCGGCGAAAGCCATGCAGCCGCCTAGGCCTGACATGTAGGAGAACAGGCATAGCAAAGGGACAGAGCCGGAGGCCCGGTCATAGGCCTGATGAAGAGGAAAATAGCCGAGAACCAGAAGGACGGCCCCGCCGAGGACAGCAGGTCTAGGCCCACGATGATCGACAAAGATGCCAATGGGAACCCCCATGGTGTATTGGCCAAGGTTACCAGCCAAACCGATCAAGTTGCTCTGCGTGGATGACAGTTTCAACCGTTCAGCGAACTGCGGAGCCCAAGCCGAGTATACATACTAGATGTGTTGTCAGGATCGAATGGACAGGTCAAAGTTCATGATGGAGAGAGGGACCAACATTTGTGCCGCAAGCGAGGGAAATGAGAGTAGCAGCAACGCTCGCGATGATGCGCGCATGATGGAGGCGTTGCTGCTGATTCTGATGCATCATGACTTGTATGACGGAGGTTGAGTGAGAGAGCGAGGATGAGGAGGGGACGCGCTTCCAGTTATGGCGATAAACTTAAAATCATTAGTGAAGGAGATGCTGACACGACAGACAAGATAGGGAATTGGCAAGAAGAGGAGCAAGACAGCGATAAAAGAAAGAAGCTGCTCAGCGAGACGAAACAGATACAGGGCAGGGATGGAAGAAGGGGGTCCACGGAGGCCGAGCTCGTTATCTCGTGGCCAGGTAGGTATGGAGTTTACAGGCACGCAACACTCGCAGGGCAAACACGCACGCGGGCCGAACGCGGAGGGGTCCCGAGGGTGGGCCATGTGATGGCTGCTCCGCTAACTCCCGACAATGTGAGAACCCCGGACTACTAGCCACGCCCGCTATCGAATCACCAGCCACAGCAAGTCTTGAGCCACAGCTGCCAAGTGCGTGCATCCCACTTCCGCTTTCGCTTCCCGGTCGCGCTGGACGACGTAATCTCACGTGGACGAGCCTGATACTAGCCTCATCATCCCATCTCCTCCATCACCAACTGCCTCTAGGCTGCCTAGGCACGGTATAGCCAACAACCACAACTCGACATCAGAATCCGCGCACGACTATATAGTCGACCAACTGTTCGAGCGCCAGGCTCGCTCGGATCAGCAATTTGTGCTAGCAGACTCAACGCAGCAAATCTCTCAGCGCCATCGCAATGGGTGCCCTCTTATCGTTGCCGCTTCTCGCGGTGCCGAGTGTAGGCGCTGTACGTCGGCTCCCTCCTCTACCTCTGTCCAGTTTCACAATGCTAACATGCCTTCTCTGTAGATCGTGTCCTTTGCGGCCAGCTGCTGCGGTGCCGCGACCTGCTCCATGGTGTGCAGCGCCTGTGGCAAGTGCGGCAATAGCGTCGCAACCCGTATCGCATACGCTCTCCTCCTCCTCGTCAATTCGATCCTCGCCTGGATAATGCTCACGCCGTGGGCCATCAAGAAACTTCAGGGACTCACGCTCGACTATGTCACAATCAACTGTCCAACGGGCCAGTGCCACGGCTGGTTCGCCGTCCACCGCATCAACTTTGCGCTGGGCCTCTTCCATCTTATCCTCGCTGGCTTGCTTTTTGGCGTTGCGACATCCAAGAGCCCTCGCGCTGCTATCCAGAATGGCTATTGGGGACCCAAGATCATCGCATGGCTCGCCTTCGTTGTCCTTTCCTTCCTTATTCCCGACGAGTTCTTCATGTTCTGGGGCAATTACATCTCCTTCGCCGCCGCCATGCTGTTCCTATTGCTCGGCCTGATCCTCCTGGTCGATCTCGCTCACAACTGGGCCGAGTACTGCCTCGCCCAGATCGAGGACACCGACTCGAGGGCCTGGAGATTTGTCCTGATTGGTTCCACCTTGAGCATGTATCTCGGCTCGCTCGCCATGACCATTGTCCAGTACATCTTTTTCGCCCGTGGCCCCTGCTCGATGAATCAAGCCGTCATCACCATCAATCTCATCCTATGGCTGGGAATTTCTGTCATCTCTGTCAACCCGACTGTCCAAGAGTACAACCCCAAGGCAGGACTCGCCCAGGCAGCCATGGTGGCCGTCTACTGCACGTATCTGACCATGTCAGCCGTGTCTATGGAGCCCAACAACAAATGCAACCCTCTCATTACTGGGCAGGGCACAAGAACCACTTCGATCATCATTGGCGCCGTCGTCACCCTGCTCACCATCGCCTATACTACAACCCGAGCCGCAACTCAGAGCTTGGGTCTCGGCAACTCCAGTGGCATTCGCCTCGCAGAGGATGATGAGCATGATTTGGTGACGCAGCAGCCTAGCGCCCGCCGCGAAATGCGAGCCGAGGCTTTGCGCCGAGCGGTCGAGGAGGGCAGTCTACCAGCCGACGCCCTGCTGTCGGACGATGATGAGAGCGAGGCCGGCGACTCTCCCGCAGGAGATGACGAGCGAAACAGAACCCAGTACAGCTACTCCGTGTTCCACATCATCTTCTTCTTGGCAACGGCGTGGGTGGCTACTCTACTTACCATGAACTTTGACGAGTCCACTCGGGATGGTGACTTTGCAACTGTTGGCCGCACCTACGCGGCAAGTTGGGTCAAGATTGTCAGTGCTTGGGTCTGCTACGGCATGTATACCTGGACGCTGGTGGCGCCTGTTGTTCTGCCCGACCGGTTCGACTTTTCTTGAATTCGCCTCTGCATCCGGCTGGAGTTTTTGGAGAAGAGCGCTTGCATACACCCTGGCAACCAGAATATTGATTACCCTAGTTAGCTTTGGCCATATGAATATACAGCCCGTCTATACAGAGCCCAGACTCACGTCGAGAGCATGTTTCGGAGTGTGACACTTCGCGTCATGTCCACTCAGCTGATCCAGCATGAAGCGCCTGTGCTCTCACCGGATCAGCCACGCAGGCCCATCGCCCACACATGCCCGACGCAGGTCTCGGAGACCGACTTCAGGGTGACAGATGGGATGTAAAGAAAGCAAACAAACATGATGCCTGCACGTCCTCGAGCCTGTGCGCGCCCCCAGTAGCGCGCGGGGAATTCATACCAAACAGGCCGCCGCTTCACTCGGCGCCTTTCGTCTCGACGGCCGTGTAACACCGGCGAGCGGCAGACGGCCGAGCCGAAGAGAGGAGAGAAGCGTGCCCTGGCACGTGCATGTCCCATGTCGAGATATCCCAGGACCTTGACAAGTTTGGCTAGAGAGGCGATGGCGGCGCTGCCCTTTCTGGAAGGCGGTCCAGAGGGTAGAGTCTCAGGCTATGTGTGGCGTCCGTCACAGTGTCCATGTGGTTGATGAGGCTATCGTGGGATTCAGAGTAGGGGACAGTAAGCGAGGAACTGCAGGCGAGGGAGGCCACGACATTCAACAGTCTTCCAGAGTACCAAGAAACTCATTGTTTACGAGGTCGTGCCATCGCGAGTAGCTCCCCTTCCTCAAAGCCTCGCTTTCTGGAACAGTGTCGATGGTGCCTCATCTCTCTTCGCTCTTCTCTCATCTCCCATCATCACTCACCCAACACCACGGCATTCATCTCTCACCGGCATTCCCCCGCGCAGCCGCGTTCGCCTGTGCCACCTCAACCAACGGCTCCTCATCCTCCAAGGCTCATGTTTCCCTCTGCCATCGCAAGAATGACGTTGTTACACAGGCGTGACCGCGCCCGTGACGACGTGCGTGATGCGCAATATGAGATGTGATGGAAGGCCCTCTCTCCTGGCGACGTCGTCATACCCCAAGGGCATGGGCGCCATTCTCAGGTCCAGCCAAGCTCGCGTAGACTCGGCCAACCAGAGGCGCGCGGCGTCGTGATGGGAAGATGAGCATCTGCAAGATGGTCAAGCCAAGGCTGGGCATCTATACATCACTGTGGCTCCTTGTCTGTGGGATATATATGTATATATATATGAACTGGTATCGGAGGCTGAGAGAGATGGTAGACAAAAGAGGACTGCGTAGCAACTACACTAGATTTCTTCCAACAATATCAAAACCCGAGTGTCCTTGACCTATACTATCAACGACAAAAGCACCAATGGCTCACAAGGCTGAAACAAATGATACGGATGCTCATAGGTACATCAGATCCATTAGCACTTGTATACTCTCTATGGTCTATACTGATCGTCGGTCCCAGCATCATCGCTATGGACGGCTCAGTTGCATCAGCTCAGGGGGCCCAGAGGCCGTCTGGGTCGAAGCCGAGCAAGGGCAGTCATATGCTTGCGGCTTGGGCTCAAGAGACGAGACGCGAGCACTTGACCATCAACGAGGTTCTTCATCAACGGGCAAACATTGCCGTAAGGCCCTTTCCATTTTCACATGTCGGGACCTGTCTCCAACCCATCGCAGGTCATCCCAGAAACCAAAGATTTCAACTCCATAAACACGTCTTCCAACGCCAGCTTGAGATGATGATACAGGCCTTTTTCTTTTCTTTTTGCATAATATCGCCAGCTAGGCGACATGACGTAGCCAGCTGCTTGCTTGCCTTGCCATATGGATGTCTTTCCCATACACTTGTAGCAATGGCGTTCAGCAGGACTTCCGGATTCGCTTGCAGAAATCAAAACGTTCCGTCTCGGCTTAATGGCAGAGGTTGAGATATTTTTCATAGCTCAAACATAGAACCAAATTTGTATGTACCTCATCGTATAGTGAGAGGAGTCTCTCCGAGCTCCTTAGCAGCTCCAGCTGCGTGGAAGCCATCCAGCGTCACAGTCACAGCGCCAGCTTGGACGAGCTGGAAGAAATTAGCCTATTGTTTAATATCGCTAGGCAAGAAAACTTACAGAGCGGGAAAGGTCCTCAATAAGGTCGTTGGGGTCTTCAATTCCAACGCACAGTCGGATGATATCCTCGGGCATTTGTCGCTCCGCTCGCGTCTTGGCATCAATACTGGCATGGCTCATCTGGCACGGCATGCTGATCAAGCTGTTGACACAGCCGAAGCTGACACTGATGGCCCAGAGTCGGGCAGCCTCAACGATGCGCTCCGAAACGGCCGGATCGCCGGTCTCGAAGGATAGCACAGCGCCAGCACCACGAGCCATGGACCAGTGCAAGTCGTACTGAGGGTGAGATTTGAGACCGGGGTATCGGACTCGGAAACCACGGGACTCGAGGAACTCGGCAATGGCTTGGGCATTGGCCTGCTGCTTCTCCATTCGAATGGCCAGAGTCTTGACACCCCGCATGAGGAGGAAAGCGTCGTTGGGCGACAAACCACAGCCCGTAGAGTTGATGACGAAGAAAAGCTTGTCGGCGAGCTGGGTGTCGTTCATGGCGATTACGCCGGCCATGATATCGTGATGGCCCGACAGGTATTTGGTTCCAGACTCGTACACGATGTCGGCTCCGACGTCGAGAGGGTTGAAGAGCATAGGCGAGAGCATGGTGTTGTCGACAATGACCACGGCCTTGGGGTTGACTTCGTGGGCCAGACGGGCGATGGAAGGGATGTCGACAACCTTGATCAGGGGGTTGGTAGGGGTCTCAAGCAGAACCATGGCTGTCTTGTCCGAGAGGCGCGCCCGCACGCTATCAACGGCAGTGGTGTCAACGTGGTGAACGATGATGCCCTGGTTGGCAGCCAGGTAAGTCAGCAGACGGTGGCTGCCACCGTAGAGGTCGTCGCCAGTGATGACCTCGTCCCCAGGCCGGAGCAGGCGAGTGATAACGTCGAGAGCTCCCATCCCCGAGCTGATGGCCAGCGCTCGCGAGGCGTTCATAATCTTGGCTAGGTGTCGCTCGAGATGGGTTCGAGTCGGGTTTCCGGAGCGCGTGTAATCATATTCTTGCTGACCGCCATTGGCCGATGTCTGCTTGAAGGTGGCAGACTGGTAGATAGGAACACTGGAGGCGCCGTATTGGTCCTTGCTATCAGTGTAGACAAGTTCAGTGGCAAGGGCATAGCGCTTGCGACCGTTGCGGGGGCTCGAAGGCGCGGGAGAGGGAGGCAAATCGTGTCCCTCGTTATCGACTCGCTTTAGTGGGTTGGCCGACTTGCCGGGCTCGCTAGGAGATGGAGCGGACATGTTCGGTCGAGTTGAGTGAGAAAGAGTTCAGCGCTGTCGGATTGAAGGTGTCGCGGAAGTTTGAAGTTGTGCGGGCGATGGCGATGGCGATGGCGGGGGAGGAGATCGAAGGAGGGGTAAGGCGCCAATTGGGATTTGGACGGCACCAAAGAATGAGACACGAAAAACCCTGATTCAGCTAGATCGGACGATGGTTGAAGAAGACAGGAATGATGTTCAAGCGAGGAGAAAGAAGATGCAACTACCTAGTCAGCGCCTTGGAGCAGGCGGGAGTTCGGGAGTCGGGGAGTCATGCCCGCTCTCGGCGGTCTGGGGAGGATGTCGTTCTACGTTGTTCTGGTGCAACCAGTACAGTGGACCGTAGCGCTGCTTGCAGGGCGTCTGCAGCGCTTTTGCAGGGGAAAATCGCAGCATCTTTCAGGGCTCGCAGCACTGTGGCAGCCCAGTGCGGCGGGCCGCCTGCCGCCCACCGCCATTCTCTAGGTCATCTGCCGATGAACGGAGGTCGATTGATGCCCAGGTACCGATGTTCATGCCGGATCAGGCCACCAACAACCAGGTATCCTACTATCAGAAGCCCGGAAACATCTTGTGGAGACCGCCAAATGACGTGATCAGACACCATCATGGGCCATTGCCCATCCCTTGAAATGATCCCTGTTTGACGCCAAGACTGTCTCGTCAAACAGGGATATACACGCAGCAGAGCAACGCTTAAGCTTTTCTCCTGTGCCCCGACTTCACGGCATTGGTCCCGGCGGAAGTTTTGAGACGCGTGGGTGATTGTGGGGGAGCTGAAAGGAGTGCAAGGAGTGCAAAAAGTGCAAAAAGTGCCGTGAGGTTGACGATAGCCCAGAAGCAGAAATTATGATCTCGCTGATTGGGCAGCATTGCGATGGACCAGCGTTTGGTGTTTCTATTCAACTTATCGGCCCTCACCAATGTGTGCCTCGATCAATCCTGCTCCTCCGCAATCAGCTCCTCAACCTCTGTTTCACCACCTGACCGCCGGGCTGATTGTAATTTGATCTGGCCTCCCTCCCGGCCCAAGAAATCGTCTGACCTGATGCCGCGGAACTGCGTCGGGTCCACTGTAGACATCGCAAATCCGTTCTGTCGATGGTGGCGCATATACTCCCGCACCGGTACCATGGCCGCATCTCGGCAAGCCTCCTTGATATCACTGCCCGAAAGCCCAGCTGTGATCTTTGCGACGTATTCGAGGTTGAAGCGCTCGGGGTCTGTCTTGGTATCTTGCAAAATGAGCTGCAGAATCCGTCGCCGCTGTCCCGCTCCGGGCAATGGGACAGGGAACTTCTTGGGCAACCGCCGAAGAATGGCCTCATCAATATCGCGAATGCGGTTCGTCGCTCCAAGGACCATAATGCGAGCAGGCACTCCCGAAGAGTTAGAAGACGTCAGGCCGTCCCAGAGAGTCATGAATCTGCCGACGGTTAGATCACATTAAGAAACCCGATGCCTACGACACAGGGACTTACTCTGCCTTGACCATGCCACTGGCCTCGTGCTCGCCACTCCTACGGGTTCCCAGGACAGCATCAATTTCATCAATGAAAATAATGGCGGGCTGCATCTTTCGGGCCAGCGAGAAGACGGCTCGTACAATCTTGTTCGAGTCTCCGTACCACTTCTCGGTCAAGGTCGAGATGTGCAGGTTGATAAAGGAAGCGCCGCTCTCGTGGGCGACAGCCTTGGCGAGCATGGTCTTGCCACAGCCGGGCGGGCCATATAGTAACACACCCGAGGGGGCCGACAGTAGCGGTGCGGCGTGCGAATAAAGATGTGGCATCGTCAGCGGATAGATGACCGATTCCTTGAGTTCCTCAATGATAGTATCCAAGCCGCCAATGTCTATAATTGTCAGCTACACGAACCAGAGGATGATAATGTCTCCCGTCCGGCAGGGCTCGCTCACCATCAAATCCAACTGAGATATCCTGTGGCGGGACCATCTCGAGCGCAACCAGGTTCTCATATTCGTTCAGGACCAGTTGCTCGGGTCGGGGCCCTCGCCTCGAATCGCTACTCTCATCTTCAAAGTCATATTCGTCTCGTTTGTGCCGGTTTAATCGCTCGAGGTGCGCCTTGGCCTGACGTCTCGCTTGTTCATGCTTCTCCTTATCGGGATCGGCTAGGTTGCTGAGGATCGGATTAAGAAAGTTTCGTGCGACGTAGAGGCCAGCCGTCATCTGCGCAGTAGGGATCAGCATCGGTTGTTCATAGATTAAGTGACCGAGCCAAAGTAGAGCCACCTACCATGCCAGCAAAGAGCAAGATGTCCATGGCGACATCGCCGAGCTTGCGTCGTTCCCCCATGCCGAGGACCCAGCGCAGCCAGGAGGCTGACCCAGATGGCATGAGGTGGCAAAGAGCTCAGGGTAGAAAAAGGAGGATGATGGCCGGTCGAGAGTCGGTGGAATTGGGGCGTCGCACGCTCTCTCGGTCAATGAGTTCGTCGAGGCAAGTATTGAAAAGACGTTGTTGAATGCAGAAGAGGCTAAGAACACTTTGGGCGATGGAAGATTGATCTGCGCGTCGCGGCAATAATTCGCTGGCACATGTCGGCAATCGCAGAGTCAGTCCGGGAGTTCCAGAAGGTTAAGGTACTTATCCAGGATAGGTCTAGTCTACTACCTAGGAAATGTAAAGCAGGATATTATAAATTTAGAGTGGGGTATATTAGCGTGGCTATACTGTTAAGTTAGTAAGGGGATAGACTTTACTACTTATTATAAGCTCTATTAATACTACTCTTAAAAAATATATAAATAAAGATTTAATATTATATTAATAATATATATAATAAG